>PVHY01005218.1:0-85095 GCA_004024945.1 Uropsilus gracilis
GATCGCGGTTCGAGTCCCGCCTGGGGCTGTAGCGAGACCTAGTTCCAAAAAAATAGCTGGGCGTGGTGGCGCGCGCCTGTCATCCCAGCTACCTGGGAAGCTGAGGCTGGGGATTGCTTGAGTCTGTGGTACCTTGGGCAACAAGAGCCTGCGGTTCCACAGGCAAAAATAGCAAGACCTAGTCTCAAAAAAAAAAAAACAAAAAAAAAAAACCAAGCCAGGTCCCTCAGGAGTCTCTCCTGTGGTCTTCTCCTGCCTGCCCCTGGGCCCTAGGTTGAGGGACACTTGGCCACTTTGACATGTATGGGGGTCAGGTATGGGCAGAGCGAAGGAGCACAGGAGAGAGACAGGAAGGACAGAGATACACTTGAAAATTATGCAGAGAGAGCGGAGATAGCACAATCCAGAACCTTGCAGGGGAGAAGTCTGCTGGTCCCTTACCTTCCCCCCTTCCTTCCCATCTGCCCTCTCTCACTGTGAAAGAAGCAAGAAGGCCAAACCTGAGGGAGGGCCTCGGCGCCCAAGTGTGAAAACTGGAGGCTGCTCACAGAAGTGGGTTTTGTTACTTCATTTCGGGATAAAAACCATCTGGTACTGGGTGAGCTGCCTTAAGTGTCCTTGTTTCCTCTACACACCCAGCATCCTCTGCTGCTTACACGTGTGTGTGTATCCGCACACATGCTCAGTGACAAGGACATGCATGCCCATACATGTACGTGCTCTAGGATACATGCCGTGAGTCTACCTGCGTGCACCCAGGGCCACCTGGAAACACACACAGGGAGCAGAAGCACACACTGAGCGCACACCTGACCTGTGTGCTCCACCTGCAGGTAATGCCAATGGCCTGCTGGGACCTAGCCCCTTTCTGGCTTCTGCACACGGTCTGTTTCTCTGATGTTTATCAATTCCAGGGGAGATGGCAGAGGCCCCAGAGCCTGCGGCTTTTTGAAGCCTAGTGGGCACTCTCCTTATTGCCTGTTGCTGCTCCTTGTGTGTGTGCCCTCTGGTACAGAAGCTTCATGCCCTTTCCTCCAGGCCTCACAGGCATCCGACCCCGTCCCACCTCACCCTACAGTATGTTCTTTGCATATACACCCCCACTCTGATTGTTAGGTGGGTAAGTGCAGAATAACTGGGGAGCTGTGTGTGTCTCCTGATGCTCTCATTCCCCCAGTTCTTGGAGCCCCATTCAGAGGAGGCATAGCCAGCCCTTTGGCACCATCAGTTTCCAGTCCCAAGAAGCTCTCTCCCTGCCTGCATGGTGATTTCCACTAGGAATGCCTTAGGAGCTCTTTGCTGGTTCCCAGCAACTGTCTTCATTAAGGAAATGGGGGGTTCAGAGCAAGTTGGGAGGTCTATGCCGAGGAGCTACGCTGAGTGGGAACTATTAACACTGCCCCTGGACACTCAGGTCCACAGGCTCAAGGGCTGTCCTTACAGTCAAGCGGGCTGAGGAGCCATCTCCCATGTGCCTGGGATCTCAGACGGCATGGTGGTCAGAAGTGAGGTCTGTGTTGGGTGTTGGGAGACTTGAGTTCTATGACAGTGGGACCTGGGTCAGGGCAGGTCATTTCCTGCCTCTGGGCTGGACCACGTGGAAGGGTCTAGACCAGGTGGTCTGAGATGGTCTTTTCAGGGTCCACTGACTCTGAGGATTTGCAACTAGACCGTGTAACTGAGGAAGCCATTCATATTAGGAGGGGTGTGGGTTCACCCCCTTTTCTCAGTACACCACGTGGACTCTGCAGTCAGGCACAGACCTTGAGTCAAAGTGTGAGTGGAAAGCAGTCCCAGTGCAGCCCTTCTTCCCCCTCAGTAGCACGATGGGCAGGGGAAGGGCCTGCCTAGGGAGGGGCCCTGACAGAAGGCAGAGAGATTGATATTTCTGGGGCACCCAGAGCACTGGCATGAGAATCACTGTCCCTAGGTAACGTAGGCTCCTAGACATCTGTCTTGATGGGGGATGAAAGTTTGGGGATGAACCTTTGAACCAGATTCAGGACCTTGAGGGAAGGACCGAGGCCATACCCTCTCATAACCAGTAGTCTCATGCTGCTCCTAGAACTGGACCTGGGTGGCCAGGCGTTGTTGTGACTTGTGGTCCTGACTGGAGGCAGAAAACTGTAACAGTCAGTAACCACTGCCCAGCACTCACAGTTGCCTGGTGAGGCATGGGGAGTCCTGGGGCCACATGATCTGAGGGGGAGTCTTACACAAAAATCCCTCTCTCTCCCTCTCTCCTGCTCCATTTCCTGTGGCCTGATGCTGCTTCCTGACCCCAGGAGGTGGAGGTAAGTCCCACCAGGGCCCTACTGTGACTGATCTCTGCAGCTGTACACCCCACTTTCCCCTTCCTCCACACTCTCACTACCACATCTTCCCTATAGCATCCAGCACAGTATGGTGGGAGGTGAAGGGTAGGTGAGGAACTTATGGGAGAGACTGTAAGGGATTCTGAATATGGGTTTAGGAGGATAGAGGTGTGGGGGAGGCAGCCAATAGGGCTTGGGTGGACAGGGGTTTCTGGAGCCACTGGGGTGATGGGCATTTGGCTTGTGAGAGCAGGGGCCCAGCCTTCTTCTTGACCCTGGAGTTGAACCTCATTTCTGGCACATGATTCTTAGCCCTTCTGTTCTCGCCTTCCCTTTCTGTCTTCCCTTAGGATGACTACATCAAAAGCTGGGAGGACAATCAGCAAGGAGATGAAGGTAACATGCCATACCCCAGTTGGGGAAGGTGACTGACACCCATGAAGACTTGAGGCCAGAGGGGCATCTTGACCCTGACCTGTGGAACTCCTTGAGCACTTGGGTCCCAGTGTGGGTGGGACTTGTGAGCTGAGGAGTTCTGGTTCTCAGGGTTGTCAGACTGAGGATGGTTTTCTAGCTCAGAAGTGGGGCTGGGGGCTTTTGGGCTTTCTGGCATTGATTCTCAGGTGACCTGTATCCTGACTCCATGTTCCTACAGCCCTAGACACCACCAAGGACCCCTGCCAGAAGGTGAAATGCAGCCGTCACAAGGTGTGCATTGCCCAGGGCTACCAACGAGCCATGTGCATCAGTCGCAAGAAGCTGGAGCACAGGTGAGGAACTTAGGAAGGAGGGAGGCCAGGAAGGGGTTTAAAGAGCCAGAGCAGGCCTGTGCCTCCTCTGCTTATTCTCTATTGCTGTGAGATAAACAAACTTATAATACCAAGCATGTCTTATCTCACACTGTTTCTGAGCTTCGGGAATCCCAGAAGCAGTTCTGCTGGGTGATTCTGGCTCAATGTCTATCGTAGAGTCATAGTCAAGGTGCTGGCTAATGCTGGGCTCAGTCTGGAGGAGCTTATTGCCAGTGCTTTTGGCTAGATGCCTTAGGTCCTAGTTCAATGGGCTTCTCCAAAGACATACTTGAGTGTCCTTACAACATGGCAGCTGGCTTTCCCTAAGGCGAGTCACCCCTGACAGAGGCAGAGAGACAAAGAGAAAGAAAATCACCGTGTTAATTATGACTGAATCTCAAAAATCACGCATTTCTATTTGTGAGGAGCAAGTCATAGTATTTGCTGTACCCTAGGGAATTATGGCCAGCTGGAGGTGTAGGATCAGGATGGTGGCATCTTCCATTTTACTAAGGTGGCCAGAAATCCAGGTTTTTATGCGAACTCTTCCATGTTGTAAATGTTGGTGAATAACTCAGTAAAAACAAAACCCTCGGTGTCTAAGCAAAGTAAGTCTAAAAGTCAGATGTGGCCCAAGGACCAACAGTTTGCAACTTCTGATTTGGTCTGATCTGGCAATCCAACATCTTGTCACTGACCTGGTGTGTTGCTACCTAGTGGCCCTGCTGGACTCAGTAACCTCTGAAAAAAGGGAAGCTGGGGTTCAGTACCCTGCCCTGTTCTGTCTACTCCAGTGACCTAGAGGAAAGTTGGAGAGGGGTTTGAGGGGTGGGTGACCTGTGGCAGGTAGCAGGCAGCTACCTCTGCTGGAGATCAGCAGAAGGGCAAGCTTCCTGAGCCTTTCCTTCCCCTTTCACTTGTTTTTGCCTTCATCCCTATGCCTTCCTCATCCTCCTCCTCTTGTAGGATCAAGCAGCCTGCCCTGAAACTCCATGGAAACAAAGACTCCATCTGCAAGCCCTGCCACATGGCCCAGCTTGCCTCTGTCTGCGGCTCCGATGGCCACACATATAGCTCAGTGGTGAGGAATCTTGCGTCCAGATGGAGTGGCCATCAGGCACACCTGAGGTCATAGGAAGCAGAGAGGACGACCCACCCAAGGCCTCTTAGGGTTCCCAGGACTGATGGGGGGCCAGAGGGGCATGGTCATTTCCTGCACTATTACCAATCGCAGCAGAACACCTGAGCCTGCTACCTGCGTGTCAGAGCCAGATGCTGCCTCTGATCTTGAGCAGGTGCAGATAGGGAAGAAGCAGATGGACAGGGAACTGCAAATAAGAGTGGTGATGTCAGGGCCCCATGAGAGGACTCGGGCATGTGGAAGGATGCAGTTCTGTTGTCCTGTAGTTGAAGGATGAAGGATGGACCTCTGCAGAGGCAGATGTCCACCTGGAGGGGACAGTGTTCACCAGCAAGCCCCAGGCTGTGGGGCAGGAGGAAATAATCCTTGAGACAGCTGTGTGAGGGCACGGTGGTTGGGGAGTCAAGTCCCACCTGCTGGGATTTTTGTAAGAATTAAGTGAGATAACGTATGTGAAAGTATCTTATGAACTTTCAAGTAACATGGAAAGATGGCTGCTAATTGGGAACACTTCCACCAGCAGTGAGGAGCTGGAAGTTCCTGGGCATGTGAAGGGCACTGACTGCCAGCTCGACTTGGGCTCCAGAACCTGGGAAGGCTTTTGGGCTGAGGTGTTAAGATTTAAGTCAGAATTTAAGATTTATCACCCACACACCCTCGGTGGGTGATAACTGAAGTGTCGAGAGCATGTTCCCGGGACAGAGGAACCAGGGAGAGAAGAGCAAGCAGCTGAGGGCAGAAGGTGCATGGAGAAGACAGGGGGGATACAGAGGAGAAAGGTGAAGCTGGTGGAGGGAGAGAAGGAGAAGGGTTCTGTCATACAATTTGAAGGCAAAGGCAAAGCCACAGTTGGACAGGAAGCTGTCCTAGGGAGGCAGAGGGCATTCGGAGTCTGGTTCCCCAGGACCTTGGGGGAGAGGCCCCGGGCATCTCTGAGCGTGTGAGCAGGGAAGGAAGTGAGATAGTGTAAAAATGCTACAATGACCCTCTTCTCATTAGTGGTCATCCCACAGGAGAAATCAGAACTGCCAGGGAAACACTGTAGAAATTGGTTTTAGCAAAAAGCTGCTGGGGATGATGGGTGGGTGTTTTGGGAAAGAACTGTGTGCAGAGTTCAAGGGTCATAGCAGCCATTCCTTCCCTGAAACTCCCTTCCTGAGGCTGCTGCCCCTTACTGCCATGCACATGTGGCCTCCAGAGGAACTAGGAGGGCTGTTGGGGGGGGAGCACTGTCCTCCCATCTCCTAAGGGGAAGTCAGATGGGATGGCCATGGTGGGCCTGAGGGCACCCCCAGCTGCAGAGACCCATGGGGTCTTTCTTCCTGTGTAGTGCAAGCTGGAGCAGCAGGCATGCCTGAGCAGCAAGCAGTTGACTGTGAGGTGCGAGGGCCCCTGTCCCTGCCCCACGGAGCAGGCTGCCGCCTCCACCACCGATGGCAAATCAGGTAATGAGCTCTAGATCACAGCCAAGCTGGGGGTTTCATTTCCAGGGCCCCCCAAGGCACCTTTTTTATTTTAAGTTTTTTATTGAGTTAAGTGTTGGTTCACATTCTTTCCATTATAGAAATGTAGGGTCCCCCTCCCCCTTTTCAGGTATTGTTGCCATGTGTGCCCACCACCAAAGAACCCATAGTCCACCATCCTGGACCCTCGTGCTCCCTCCCTTCATTGTACTCTTCCCTTTCTCCCACTTCCTCTCTGGGGTTGTTGGGGCACCTGTTTAGGGGCTGTGGTATCTCAAGAGAGGTGCCCTGAGTGGGAAGGGAGTAGTGAAAGTAGGGGAGGCCTATGTAACCTGTGGGGTTCTGAGAGAGCTGGGGCCTCAGTTCTCACCAGTGGGTATCAGGGCGGTGGGCTGGGACCAGGGCCTCAGCCACAGGGAGCCCTTACTCTGTGTTTTAGTGCTAGGAAGGCATGAACGGGAGGAGGAAAATGGTGATGGGGGCCTCTGTTTTCTAATTCCCTTGCACTTTGACCACTGCCCAGCCTCCTGCTTAATGGGGCAGCATCCCCAGTTGAGGTGGTGCTTGCGGCTTCACTCCATCTTCACTCTCTGCCCCCTTCTCCCTCTTCTGCCAACTGCAGAGACCTGTACAGGGCAGGACCTGGCTGACCTGGGGGACCGGCTCCGGGACTGGTTCCAGCTCCTTCATGAGAACTCCAAGCAGAACGGCTCGGCAGGCAATGGAGCCAGCTCGGCCAGTGGTATGGGGAGAGTCTACCTGGAGGAGGAGGGTGATGGGGAGATAGGTGTGCACTGGGGTTGCCTGCCTTGGGCTCCCTCCTGACTCTGAGCCCCTAAAATATCCTAAATCCTGGTACAAGGGGTGGTTAGGCTTCAATCAGAGTGGGAAATATACAGCTTCACTAGTAGGAAGAGCTTAGGTGGAGGAAGATTAAACCCTGAATTAGGTTACCAAGGTACAGTGAGGGATGATTTTTTTCTAAAGAGCTTTCAGACAGGGTTTTGAATGGTTTAAGGGGCAGTTCTGTGTAGAGGCAGGGGATGGACTTTTGGTCATTCTTGAGTCTCTGAGTCAAGATTAGATTCTGAGTCACCCTGACCCTGAACAGAGGATTGGGGTTGATGGAGAGGTAGAGATGGCTATACATAGATGGAATGGTTTACCTTGCGCATATCTGAACCTTGTCCTTGTCTCCAGGCCTAGATAAAAGCCTGGGAGCCAGCTGCAAGGACTCCATTGGCTGGATGTTCTCCAAGCTGGACACAAGTGCCGACCTCTTCCTGGACCAGACAGAGCTGGCTGCCATTAACCTGGACAAGTACGAGGTCTGCATCCGCCCCTTCTTCAACTCCTGTGACACCTACAAGGATGGCCGTGTCTCCACTGCCGAGTGGTGCTTCTGCTTCTGGAGAGAAAGTGAGTGTGGCCCCTCCCCAAGCCTCTGGCTCATCAGTGTGGGCTCTGCCCCTTGCTCCAGGCTCTTGGCCACCTCCCCAGACCCAGAACCTTCCAGCCTGCTCACTTCCTGTGATGAGAGCTGAAGCTTATGCACTTTGGGAGACCATTAAGAGAGCATTAAGCACTATAAATATAAAATTCCCAGGGCTTCTGGAGGGCCTTCCAAAGGTCTGAGGGGATCTTGGAACCAAACTACATTGGCTTTTCTGTGATTCCATTTTTGGGCACAGTTCACATTATTTACCCCCAATACATGTGATTATATGGGTGAGCATTAGCTGGGAGGTGAGGTGTCACTTGCCACCCTGAATCAAGAGCTGGATACATACTAGGATGGCAGGCAGACCTCATTGCGGGGGAAGTAGGCCCCAAAGGGTCTCACTGCTGTCTGCAGGGGAAGTCGTGCAGCACCATGGCCAAGGCTGGCCAAGGCTGGTGTTCCGCCATAGGCTGAGTAGGGACCGTGGGCAGGTGCTGAATGTTTCTGAGTTCCTTTTCATCATCTGCACTGGAAATAACAAAACCCACCTCAAAAATTTGTGAGGAGGGACCAAGCAAATGTGGGTGCAGAGCACCATGTAAATCACAAGTCAAGGTAATTTGGTCTGTTTATTACCCCTGGCTGCCTCTGCCTTCCTCTCCAGCATTTTATATCCCAGGCCATTCACTCCATTCTGTTCAGATGCCTTGGGCAAAAAGCGGAGAAGAATCTCATTCTACCACCTGCCAGTCCTCTAGCAGAGACAGGCTAGAGGACTTCTCAAGGTCACAGACAAGTCAGCTTTGGCTGCCAGTCACTGTCAGGTTTTGTCTGACATTCCCTCTAGTCTTAGGCTCTGCTGGGACCTCTCATTCTGGGCTACTTGTATGTTTGTCCCACCTCCTCTTTGAACCCTGTTTACTCATCTCAGGGTCCCACACATCCTCCAAGAGGCCCAGGCTTCCCAGGGAATCTCAGCCCACCCCACAGCCAGTGGTGTTTTTGTTCCAGACATTCCCTGTTCTGATTGTGAGGACCATGGAGGGATCGGTGCACCCCACCACTATTGTGGGGTGGGCTGTACCAGAGCCTGGGAATTTTTACCTGGCAGATCCCTTACTGGCCTTCTAAGTTGGGGGGCTCAGTGAGTCCTACTGGCACCATGGAACAGACCTCATCAGAGGCTGCTTTTCTCCCCGCAGAGCCCCCCTGCCTGGCAGAGTTGGAGCGTATCCAAATCCAGGAGGCTGCCAAGAAGAAGCCAGGTGAGGGGAAGAACTCTCAGAAGAGGCAGGAGGGAGTTCCCTGGAGTCCCTCTGAGGCCCAGAGGCTCCCGCCCCTGGGTGTTGTAGAAGATGCTGTAGCTGGGGAGGCTCTAGCCTAGAGGACAGAAGAGGGAAACCCCCTTCCTGTTTTTATCCTGATGATGGGACAGACTCTCCCAATCAGCTCCCCAACAAGTGCTTTTAAAGCACAGATTTTGTGCTCATTGTGTCAGGGTTGGAGGCTGGGATACAGATCTTAGAACCCTCCGTTCAAGTCAGCTCAGCCAACATGTATGCAAAACCTGCGTGAGGCCCTGCCACAGCTGATGCCCGTGCTCTCAGCGAACATTTGAGTGGCTGCCCTGGAGAGGCAGCTGACTCAGGCCAGCTTCTGATGGGCAAGACAGACTTGGTCTCTAACCCCCATAGGTGTAGGCCCTCCTAAAACATGCAGTCTTACTTTAAGAAACACACACACACACACACACACACACACATACACACAATGATAGAGCTGCCAGCTGTGGCTTGTGTGGGGCTGAAGGAGAACACAACTGGACATACTTGGGCATCAGGGAAGGCCTCTCTGTGGAGTTGGTGTTCAAGAGGAGACTGAGGGATGAGAATGAGCCAGCCAAATACATAACCCAGGGCAGGAGAAAGCCCAAGTCTTCTTAGGAAATAGAAAAATGTACCCATGTGGCTGAGTGAGGTTGAGGGGGCAGAGATCTTGGGGACAGATCACATGTACCTCATATCTCCTCGAGAGCAGCTTGGCATTCATTTAACTGGGCCCACGAGACCAGCATACATGAAAGCACACATCAGAATTGCTCCACTCCTGCCCCCCCTGGACCAAACTGACCACTAGCCCAGCCACTCTGAGGGACAAGTATCAGCACCACTTCCACCTGGGAGCCCTCAGGAAACAGTCTTCTTACCTGTGGTCCCTGAGCCCGTGTTCTGGACATCATGTGGGATGCCCTTCATATGGCCCTGAGACTACCAGTGCTATGTGTGTCTCACCCTTCTAAGAGGGCAGAGTCTAGCTCAGTCCCCAGAGTGACTTCAGAAGCCATTGTTGAGTGGACAGAAGAACAGCAGTTCTGGGGTTTGAGGGGGACTGGGTGGGCCTAGAAGGCAGGTCTGTGTCCGTGGGACTGAGAGCAAAGTGGGCATCACTGGCAGCAGCAACCGGGCAGAGGGATAGCTGTGGGATCCTAGGCATTGAACAAGATTCCAGACCTACAGGACCTGAGCCCTAGAGTTGAGGAAGCTGGGGTGAGTGGGAACATAGGGGCCTGAGTAGGTCACTTAGGGAAGAGGGTTTTCTCTAATCAGTCAAGCCCTGGATGTCTTTCTTGTCGTGTGGTCAGTACCTCAATGGGCTGGACTGATGGAGTCTGGACCTTAGCCTGCATCAAAGTTCTAGGCCCTCCTCTCCAGAGAACCAACACCCCAAGGCCCTGCTCTGACCCTGTATGGCCCTGTCCCACTCAGGAGTCTTCATCCCAAGCTGCGATGAGGATGGCTACTATCGCAAGATGCAGTGTGACCAGACCAGTGGTGATTGCTGGTGCGTGGACCAGTTGGGCCTGGAGCTGACAGGCACCCGCACCCACGGGAGCCCCGACTGTGGTAAGGGCAGACAACCTCATGGGGAGCCTCTAACCTGAACCTGAGGGAGAGAGGGTTTGGGGTGGGGGTGGGGAGTCCCTAGCTTCATGTGGTAGGATTCCCCATTAGCAGCCAGGGGGGAGGCAGCCAGGTGGGTCCTAACCTGCCTCTTGGCTTGTTCACCTCACAGATGACATCGTGGGCTTCTCTGGAGACTTTGGGAGTGGTGTTGGCTGGGAGGATGAGGAGGAGAAGGAAACAGAGGAAGCAGGCGAGGAGGCTGAGGAGGAGGAGGGCGAGGCGGGAGAGGCCGACGATGGAGGTTACATCTGGTAGATGGCCAAGGGGAGCCGTGGCAGGCCAGGGTGCTGATGGCTGGGGGTGACGGGCCAGCAGAGACCTGGACAGAAGCAGGCAACTTAGCGAATGGATCCGGAAAATACAGTTGGAAGGACCCTGGCTTCGATGGGGAGGACTATGAGTTTGCATGACAGTATGTGGTATGTTTGGCTGGGATGTGAGATAACATGTGTGTGTGTGTGTGTGTGTGCGCGCACGCGTGCTCTGACAAATGTGTCCTTGGTCTACATTGCTCCAGGTAGAATAAGTCACCCAAAGTCCCCTTATGGCTGTTTTCTCTCCATTTATTGTCGGTTTAAAAAATCATATATTCACATACTCGGCTGGGGCAAAATTAAAGCAATGAGATTCCCCCTAGCCAAGTCCCTTAGCCCCATAGAGCCCCACCCTGACATCCTTGTCCTGATCTGCTCTTCTCTGCTCACCCAACCCAACCTCTTCCTACCCCTACATGCCATCACCACCCCTACCTTCTAGAGTCAAATTCTGGCCTGTGGGTATATCCTTTAGCAGAGGGTGGGAGGACATCCTGCTGTTTGGGAGTCCTCCTGAAGCTGGGCCAGTTTGTGACCCTTTTCTCCAGGCTCCGATGTGTTGGGCATCCTTCACAGGAGGCCCTTTCCCTTTGTCGGACCCCCTAGCACTTGAGAAACTCTCCTAACCCAACTAATGTGACCAGAGGTGGTCAAGGAGCTGGCGGCAGAGGTATGGGGTTAGGGGAGGGGAATATTGCCAATATACCCAGAGTGGAGTGGGTTGCAGGGGAGAAGAGAGAGACTACTGCTGCAGGAGAGACTACTGCTGCAGATCCAAGGTGGAGCTTTCAGGAGTGGAGATGGGGTGGCCTTGAATGCCAGATCTCAGCATAGCCAAGTCCTTTTCTGTGGGTCTTAAGTGAAGGACTGGTCCACGCTCTCCGTGGAAGCAGTAGTGCTGCAGGTGAGTTCTGCCTGGCCCCATGAGGTGTGGCACCTGCCCATCCCTATTACTGGGATCCCCGTGTCCATTTTGCGAGTCTGAGGATCAGGCAGCAAATGAAAAGTCTGGATGTTAGCCTAAGGGGTACGTGTATGCCACTTCCTTCCTGACCCCCTAACTAACTGCTCCATTCTTACCCTAGCCAATGGAAAGGATCATCCCTGAGACCCTGTGAAGGGGAACAGTGAACAGCTGTGCCCTTCCTGCTCTCCTGAGATCTCGGCCTTTCTCCGTCTTTTCTCAAGGGAGAGGCTTTCTCAAAGGAGAGCGCCACCAGCCTTAGCTCCTGGGGTTTGCCTCTGTTTGGTCTGAGGGACCCCTATGGCTTCCCTAGTGGAGAGTCTTCTCCAAAACTGTTCCAAAATAATGAAAAGTCAAAGGGGATAGGTCTGAGGTAGCTAGGCTCTGAGGCACACCTTGCTGTTCCCCTAAATTACTCCCTTACCAGATAGAGGCAGGAAGGATAAGAAACTGCCTCATTCCCTCCCCCAGTTCTGTCCAGTTCTCTCTGTCGAGCAAACTCTTTAATACCTTTGATGAAGAATTTCTTACCTTGGGCTTTCATAACTTGGGCTTATGATGCCTGTCAGTGCATGGGGAGTGTAAGGATGTGTGTGTGTGTGAGTGTGAGTGTGCATATGTGCATGTGCATGTGTGCTTGTCTGTGAGCCTAGGGGCCATCTCTGGGGGGCTGGGATAAGAGTACAGATACTGTGTACTGGATGGGCTGTAGGTTAAGGGGTCCACACAATGAGGTTCCCTGGGCAAGGCTCCCAATCTGGCTCTCCCTGGCTTCTACGGCACTTGCTGTGTCTATTGGACTCTAAGGAAGAATCTCACCTGGTCTGTCCCTTTGCTCTACCCCAGAATCAACATCTTCCAAGCCCTCTTGGGGAAAATAACAAAACTGCAGTTAGCCCCATAAACCGCTTCTCATTCCACAGCACAGTTCTGGTTGTTAAGGTGTCTAGCGCTGTTCCAGACCCCCAGGCCTTGTGTACCCCCTCGCCCATGCCCTGCCCTCACCCCCTCCTTCCAGTTCCCAGCTCAGTTCAGGGAAATGCCCTCTGTTCTCTGAGCAGTGCTCCTCTCGTTCAGAGCTATTTGAAACTTCCTGCTCTCGCTAGGACTGGAGTCTGTCTCTTCCCTCTGTCCCAGTTCAGACTTCTGGAACTGTCTTCCTGGGGGCAGCTGTGGAGGATGCTGGGGCATTCTGGGGTGGGAAGGTAGAGAGAGGAAGGGGTTCCCCTCTCCTCTCACTGTTGCCCTCCCCACCTGGGGGGGTGCTCTCTTTGTGTCTCTGGGTCTTCCAGTTGTGCACATTTTTATGACCTTGTAAATATGTTGTAGAAAGAAAGTAAAAGGCACTGAACTAGACCCAGGTGGGACTGGGGGTCTGGGCTTACTCTGTCTCTGAAGCCTCCACACTGTTTTTCACCCATTCTCTGAGACTGAAGCCACTCAGCTTGTTCCCGGGGCTGCAGGCCTTCAAGTGACTTAGGTATCCTCATGAGCAAGGTGCAGGTTGGTCCTTCCTCAGCTCCTGAACTCATACCCTTGACCAAGCTGTCTGCCAGCTGGTTCCTCTCATGCCCCTTTATATGAATGTCCTCTCTTCATCCTGTCCTCGCTCCCCTGGCTTAGGCAGGCAGGGGAATTAGGACTGCATTGGAAAGAATTCAAATCTTAGAAGAACCGTTTCTTGCTAAGCCATGGGTGCTGGGAGAGATGGGTGTATCTAAGATTAGGTAGGTTGCAGAGAGCAAATGTGCCTTGAGAGACCCTTAGAGCCAGCCAAAGTGGGCTGGAGAAGGAGGCATACTGGTGGGGGTGGAGCTCAAGAAGGAAGAAAAGGGAGGCAGAGCTGATGAGCATGTGGGGGAGCATTGTGACTGCTCCCCCCCTCCCCAGGTGATTCTGTTGGGGCTATATGACCTCCTGTGGAGAGTGGTTACATTCCTTTCCTCATGTCAGCCTACCTGGTTTTGGCAGGCAGGCCACCCCTTCAGCCTTCCTTGAGGTCCATCTGCTTCCAACTTCACCTCTGAGTGGGTGGGGTCCATTGGTATCAACATGGGAGCCCTCCATTTCACCAGAGTCTCACCCTCAGCCCTTAGGGTAGCTAATCTCTTGGCATCTGGCGTAATTGTGAGGCTGTGGGCTGGCAGAGGTAAAAGGGAAGAGATACTGGGGTTACAGAAGGGGACTGGAGACATCCCAAGGAAGTCCCAAGCAGAGCAAACTGCTTTGTAGCCTGAAGCCTACTTCAACTGTGTTACGTGCAATAACTGAGCTTAGAGGTAAGAATTTGTGTTCAAGTGCTTGGATTTCCGTCTGTATATTTAAGTGCTGAAATTGTATCAGTAATTCTAGATGTCCTAAAAAAATTGAGAAACAAAGTGTTAGACCATGTGTGTGCATTGGTGGGCACTCAAGCGTCCCGTGGACCACCCCATCCTCTCCCTTTCCCCTGTGCTCCCATCCCCTGGCACCCCAACCCCACTTTCACTTGGGAACCCTGCCTCATGTTGTCTTTATCTGCCTATTACTCAGCCTAAGGAAACAAGTACACTCCACACATGCATAAAGGAAATCAAATGTTATTTTTAAGAAAACGGAAAATAAAAACTTTATAAACACCACCTACTGGCAGTACTCTGATTATTCTTCCTTGGTATCATTTTTCACAAAAACGTGATTCACAGATGAGAAGTGGATACAGACTCATGGTCAACATGCTTCTTTGATTCACCTGCAGGAGACCTTGGAGAGGCAGGACTGAGAGGAGGGGTCTGGGGCCTATCTAGGTGGAGAGCCAGGAGCAACTTAGAAATATTTTTGGTAGTATTGCAAATGCATACGCACTCTATATTTTTATTTATGCAAATAAATCCTTTTATATCACGAAGCAGAGGTCAACCCTTATGTCTGCTTTTATCACTTAACCTATTATGAATCTTTCCCACGTTAAAATGAGCTGAAGACGTGGCTTTAATTGTGTAGGATTCCCCAGTATGGATGTACTCTAAGGAATGTAGCTCTGTCCCGACTTTGGGATATTTATATTGTTTGCAATGTCTTGATACTCTCAGCTCTAGTCCTAGAACTTGCTTAACTGCAAGTTAAGCTTGGCCAAGCCATCTAGCAGATAGTGGGACTGATCCACCTCACAGGGATCAGTCACTTCTTATAAGCTGAGGAAGTGCTTTTTCAACAGTGAAAGTTCGGCATAAATGTCTCCTGTGCCCTGAGTCAGCCTTGACTTTGCCCACCTGGCAGGATTGGGTCCTCAGGAGCTCAGGAAGGGGGTTGCTTCCTGGGTGCTAGGAGGCTGCTGGGGCTGTGGAGACAATAGAGGGTGGGGGGCACTGTCTTTCCTGTATTGTTCTCATTGTTCTCCACCTGCAAGGTGGAACTGGGAGCCTGGAAGGAAGTGTGAGCATCCGAGGCGCTCTCTCAGCCTGCAGGATGAAAGATAAGGTGAGTGGAGAGCCCTGCTCACTGGTTCACTTGCTAGGCTTGTGGGAACATGCAGGTTGGGGGTGGGGGAACCAGAACTTAAGATGAGAACCTATTTTTGGAAGTATATCAGCCCATGAGGTAAGCACTGTTACTGACACCCATTTCACACATGAGGAGAGTCTCAAAGGTTTTAGGTGACCCCATCAAGGGTAGATGGCTGGGGAAGGGCAAAGCCTGGGTTCTGCTTCATCTCTCATGCAACACAAAGCAGGCTGATGTCAGTATCCAGGGACCCCACCATATGGCCATAGGCACACAGATGAGGGTCACCTGTGCAGAATTAAATTCAGCAAAACTTCCTGGAGGAGGAACGTGCCTTCAACAAGGCCTCCAGGTGAACAGGAATGATTTAATGGCTCAGCCCTGGTTAGACTCACTTGAGGGAATCCCAGCCCCCAGGTGCTACCCTCAGATTCTTCTTTTGTTCTGGGCTGGGACTCCAGCATTTTCTATTGGAGATAGAAAATCTCCGTGTGATACTAATGTACAGTTTGATGTGTGCCAGGCTCAGAGGATGGGAGCAACTGTGTCCCTCGGATGAGGACTGAGTATAGGGGAAGCCAGGGCAGGAAGAAGGTAGAAAAGAGCCAGGACTGGGCCCCAGGTTCTGCTGCCACTCCTGCAGCTATTCCCACGGTGAGGTAGTGAATACCGCCGAGAGCTCAGTCTCTTCATAAACAAGTCACAGGGAACTGTGGATGGCCCAACGTGAGCACCGCGGACAAATGGGAGATGTGAAGACAGTCGGATGAGCCCAGCTCTGTCTCTGAACTCACAGCAGCACGTGCCCATGAGCCTCAGTTTCCCCATCTGTACGAGGAAGGGTTGGACTAGATTATCCAGTTTTGTGATTTCATGAAAGAGTACAAAGGCGTGACTCCAGAAATTGGTTTCCGTTCAATCCAGGATGTACTTGCTCTCCTCTGACATTCCACAGCGGTGCTAATTAACCCCAAGGGCTCACACATTTGCAAGGAAAATTAATTGCTTTGAAAAGAACGCTAAAATGAACGCTGAAAGGAACGTGAGCAACCGCAGTCACCTTCTGAAGATCCAGGCGAGTAAGCGCTTCTGTCTGTACCCTTCGAGGTGCATGATGTCCAGATCGGGGGAGTTGGAGTTTGTAGAGGTGGGGGACTGACCGTGGAGCCTGGTGCTTCATACGGCTGGAGAATCAGACTTCAAGAGCTAAGCGGCAGCCCCTTCAGCTGAGCACCGTGCCGTGCACCAGCCGAGGAGACTGCGACCCCGGGTCATGTCACTGACATGGTTCCCAGGCGAGTGACCGGGGCAGACTCGCCTTCACATGCCCAATTTCATCTAAGTTTACTACAGTCGCCTCAGTGCCTGGGTGAGGAAACCAGTCAAGCAATGATCTGTGATAGGTCCCCTCACTGGTCCACTTCACAGATAGTCAGGTTGAGGCACAGGCAGCCAAGAACACTTGGCTGAACTAGGGGCAGAGGTGGGGCTTGAACCAGGCTGCCTGGCACAGGGGCCATGCTCTGAGCTCCTCCTGTAGGACACCAATGCTTCTCTAGGAGGTGGGGCATCCTTGACACCTCTCCTTCCCGGTGGGCGGGTCAGCCTCTTGAGGTGAGATAATGATCTCCTGACCTTTCCCGATTCCTGTCATGCAGTAAATGGTGAGCAGCTGCCTCGTCATGCAGTTAAGAGAGTGGGTAGTTGCCCTCTAGCTTCTTTGGACATTTTCTTGCTGGACCCTGGTTAGGGAGACACTTGCTTCTCAATCACATTTAGGGCTAGTGACAGACAGGACTGGAGACTGCACCCTGAGTAGACAAACTCCCCTCCACCACTCTCTAGTCTCCTCCCATGATAGGTTGCTGGCCCAGTTGACTTCAACATTGGTCTGGTCTGGGGTGGGACCGGCCCAGGGCCTGACAGTGCCAAGCTGCTCAATGTAAAGTATATCTGCCCAAGGGCTCTCAGAACCAGCCAGGAGGGTCCCACATCAGCTGAGGCCATGCCCTGGCCTGGGCCGAGGGAGCCTCTGCACTTGCAGACCCAATGAGGCCCTGAGCTGCGAGAGCACCAGTGCTGGGCTCCTCCTGTGCACGCTCCGGCGTCTTGGGTCTAATGTTTTGTTATTCATCTGTTTCCTCTGGCTACACATCAGGCTCCAGAGCTGTCTTGCTCAGAACACAGGTGGCCACTGGGGAGAGTCTCAGAGACAGAGAATGCTGGAGTCAGCAAATCACAGGGCTATCAGAATTCATCTGGGTTACTCTTCCTTCTCCCCACCCCCAACCTCTTAGCTTATGGAGATGGAAAATCAGTCCACGGGCACTCACAGAGTGCATGCAGGGACTCTGCTTCTCAGGGCCTGGAGAGAGGGAACTGGGTGGAGGGCAAGAGGAGAAAGAGAAGACCCAGCCTGACTTAGCAGCCCCGTGGACCACTGAGTAGAGCTGCACACACATGAATCCAAGCCTGATGTAACACTTGTTGATTTGAGAAGGTACCTCCTCTGGGTTGCGAGTTCATGGTGAAAGGGTGACAGGGCCTGTATGACCACAGGGGGGACTGGAAATTATGACCTGGCAGGTGCATGCTTGTGGATGGGGGTGCTGCCCCTCAAGTTAGGCATGGGGTGTGTGTGACAGGGAGTCAGGGAACAGTGTAGGTGAGCTGGAGGAGTTGGGGCCAACCTGGTAGGGTTTTGTCCTTAAAGTATGTTCCTGATTTCCAGGTCAAGTGCCATCTATTTTAGGAACTGGGCAGAATGAAGTTAGCACAGCAGACCTGCGACTGCCCTCCTTTGAAAGGTGCCTGTAAGCCTAGTCCTGGGCCGGGTGGCTGCAGGCTTCTCGCGATTCTGAAAGGGGAGCTCCCTGCCAAAATAATTTGTTCAAACACTATGGCTGAACACTTGCCAACCCTCAGGGGTTCTGTAATTTGGGTACGTGTGGTATGTGCTCTGCAAGGGGTGCCTCTGGGACCCGCCCCCAGTAAATGTCCTGGGTGCTGGCTTGTTAATGAGCTTCCCGATAGAAAACACTTCACCTGAGTTGTCAGCACACCTTGCTCCGGGAAACAAGTGTGTCTTGTGCGGCCTCACAGGGAGGGCTCCTGAAGCTTCCACCGGGTTGCCTGCAGCCTTTTCCCTTTGTCAAGTCTATGCTGCTTCTTTTGACTGTAATGGATCTTTGCTGTGAGCATGGCTTTATATGGACTCCGGGAATCCTCTCAACAAGGCATCAAACCTAGGGGAAACTCTAGGCTGCAGACATCGTAGGTATTGCCTTCTTTCTTAGAATCTGCAAACACGGGATAAAGAGTGCTTGTATGTTGTGGGGTTTGGAGTCTCTAGCCTGGACTTCCAGGGCCTGAGGCACTCTTCACCGGGCTAAGTGAGAAGGAGGTACAAGTTTGGAGGGCAAACAAGGAGGCAGGTGGCTTCAATCACTGAGTGTGTGCTCTGTGCCAGACCCCGGACTGCAGGCTACACCACCGGGGTCACCCTGTTCCTTTCTTCCAGGCCTGCAGAGCATGGGGAGCTTTGAGAGCCCTCAGTGTCCACAGTGAGGAAACTGTGTGGATGAGGACCTGTAAACAGGCCCTGGCATCTGCTGTTTTGGGTCAGAGATGCCAAAGCCCATGGCTTCCTACATGTTCCTCAAATGCAGGCTGGGCCAGAGATTATTAGATGACCCCATTCCCACTCTCCCTTCCTTTCTTTTTAAAATTTTTTTAGAGACTAGATCTCACTATGTTGCCCGGGGTAGTCCCGAACCCTTGAACTCAAGTGATCCCTAGCCTCAGCCTTCCAGGTAGCTGGGATTACAGGTGTGCGCCACCACACCCAGCTATTTTTTTGAGACTAGGTCTCATTATGTTGCCTGGGAGTAATGTTGAACCCGCTGACTCAAGTGATTCCTAGCCTCAGCCTCCCAAGTAGCTGGGATTACAGGCGCGTGTCACCACACTTGGCCCACTATCCCTTTCTCCAGGAACAGAGCACCCTATGTCTTGCTAGTCTCCTGGATGCCCAGAAAAACACACTTCTTGGTTTCCCTTGCAGCTCTACATGACCAGGTGACTCCCTAGTGGGCAGTAGGGTGTGAGTAGAAGAGACAGATGCCACCTAGGGGTGGCCTTTAAGAGAAAGGGTGGTGCCCTCCCTTCTTTTGCTTCTTCCCACTGACTGGAACACAGATACATATCCTGGAGTCACGGTGCCAGCCTGGGAATGCCCAGGCCTGACTATCTAGAAAGAGACTAGATGTTTATTTAAGTCATTGTTCTTTAGTCTCTGATATGAGTCAAGTCTATATCCTAATTGTAAGGGTCGCCACCTTTTTTATCATGACAGAAAGTAGATTTTACCTCATTATTGTGCGTGTGACTAGAACAGGATTCTTGAAGCAATACAAACCTTGACTATACACTCTGCATTCTAATATTTTCATCCTTTGTGGTTTCTTGTGTGTTCACTAAATGATTGAGACCTGAAGTTGAAAAACCACTATCCTGACTATTGCTCCAGCTGACCCTGACCCAGTCACCAAATTTCCCACTTCTCTGCCACCTCCCCCTCCTTTTGACCCATATGCGTGAGTGCATGTGTGTACACATACACACACAACAACATTCACACAATTCTTTCCCCCAACCTGCATTTCTCTCAAATAGTTACCCACTCAATAAATGTTTATGAATTGTTTACTTTGGGCCAGAAATTGCCCCAATGATCATCCTCTTTAAACATAGCAAGAAACTGAGAATGGAGGGAAGGCTTGCCAGTAATCAGGGAAGGCTTCCTGATGGAGGTGGCATTTGCACTTGAAGGGTAGAGATAAGGACAACATCCTGCAGGATTGACTCCAGATCCATAGCAGCCTGAGTTACAATTTCTTCCAGCTTCTCAGTCGTGAAATTCGAGGCACACTAGTCTTCCTCCTGAAAAGAGGCCCAAATCCTTCCTATTTCAGGGTTCCTACATTCTGTTTCCTCTGGAAAGCTCTAACTTTGCTCCTGGTAAATCTCCATTAGTGATTACTTGGGCTTGCATGTATCTCTCTATCAGGTGATGATCAGGAAATAGCTATGAATGAATGAATTTCAGTTTAGAACTATCCACCTATCACATAACTGGAGCAGTCTTCAACCTGGCCCTCAAGGCCCCTCCTCTCTAGCACCCCTGGTTCAGCTTTGTCACAACTGTCATGGACACAGAATGATTGCCTTCCTCTCCCTAAAGCTCTCAGAAGCATCCCATCCCACACAGGATGAAAGTCAAGTTTCTTTTGACTGACTTTATGGAACCCTATTGATTTAGCCACCACATGCCTTATGAGCATCACTTTCTTCTTCCTCTCTGTTGTGTGTCCAAAGCTGCAAGCTGTACCCCCGTGTGAAATTTATCTCCATTCTGCATTTTTACCTGGTGAATGCTTACATAGCCTTCAAAATTCAGGTCTAACACCATGCTCCCTCCCACTTCCTCAGGTGGAAAGAACCTTACCCTCCCTCATCTCTGTTCCTCACCGGCCGTGTGCTGGGGTGCATCTCCTTGGCCCTCCAGCTTTCCCCTACTGGAGTTCCTTGGAGGCACAGATCAAGTTCTGCTTGATCTGTAGCCCTGGGTCTTGAGGCTGGCATAGGGCATTGTGGGTTAAGTGAGTTTGGTCAGACTCCCCCCCTCCCCCATCAACCTGTATAACCTGGGATGTTGTGTCTTTCCCATGATTGTGCAGCCCAGTGGGTGTATACATGTGTAAGTGTGCACACCTGGACCTAGGAGGCAAGGTTAAAAGGGCCGCATCACCATGGAGGGAGAACAGAAGGAGAGCATGAGATGAGGAGCACTAGGCCACGTCACCATGGAGGGAGAACAGAAGGAGAGCATGAGATGAGCACTAGTATGAGAGAACATGAGATAACACCAGAGAGAGGAGAGAGAACCCAGAGAAAGTGTGGAGATTCCTGGCCTGCTTCCCAGCCACCAGGGCCCTGCCCTGCCCTATCTTACACAACCTGATGCCTGATGCTTACCCTTACAATTGGCAATGAGGACTGGTGCCATTACAGTTGGTGACAAGGATGGGATGACTCCCCAACAGGCATATAACCAGGATGTTTATATTAAATAAATGGAAGACTACATGTACTATATTGTCTTAACTCAGCCCTGCTGTCATCCTTATCGAAAATATCTGTCTTCACTCCTGGTGCTGTTTATTGCCATTAGGAATGTACTTCTTTTCAGTTGCTTAGACAGTTTTACCCTTTTTTGCAGAAACTTTCTGCAAATTGCTTCCAAACCAACATATCCCAACTGTTTCTTGTTGGAAACCAAAATGTCAACATTTTATATGAAGTGCTGAAAACTTTAAATTTAGTTAAAAGAAACAAGTTTTTGGTAATTTTGTTAATTTAGTAAATTTGGTGCATTCATCTAAAGCATATTGATTTTTTTCCTGCAAATTAGCCTGCTTTCTTCTTTTTGAACTTCTCTCCCATTTTATATTTTGAAATGAGCATTTGCCCAAAGAAATGACTCTCTAAGGGAAAAAAATATTTGTCCTCTAGGGCATAAATATCGCAGAGAGACTTAGCAGGAATTTATTCTTGAAGTTCCGGAGGCCAACATTCCAAAGTGAATGTACTGTGGGATTAGTTACTTCCAGAGGCTTCAAGGGAGATTCCGTCCCATGCCCTGGTGACTGGCAGCAATCCTCAGCATTCCATGATTCATAAACACGTCGCTCCCATCTCTGTTTTCACTCGGCATCCTCCTCTGTGTTTCTGTGTCCTCTCTGTTTCTTATAAGACACTAGTCATTAGATTTAGGGCCCACCCTAAGTCCAGGGTGTTTTTATCTCAAGATTCTTAGCTCCTTGCATCCACAAAGATTCTACTTCCAAATAAGGTCACATTTTGAGACTGGGTAGATATGAATATTTGGCTTCAGAATTATTCTACACAATACAGGGATCCTGTGTAGGACAAACTGAACACACACCAAAGTGTCCACAGTAGAGCACCAGGTCAACAGAAAGCACAGACCTCAGCACCATTCGTCATCATTAGATATTGTTTTCAAGGGAAGCTAAAGGTCTAGAATTTTCTGTGAAACATGCAGATTTTTAAATGTGGACAACATATTTAAAAATCTTAAAAAATCATATGTGATCCATTCATCTATATGTTTTCAGGCAGCACATGTATAAGCCAGCTTTGACCTTAGTGCACAGTTTTTGAACTCCAGTGGAAATTCAAATTTGGCTTTTAGGACCTCGGAGAACTTGAGCACGACCTGTGCACTTCTGCCTGGAGCCACCAGATGGCGCGCTGATCATTGAATTAGGCAGGCGTCCTCCATCCAGGCCTGGAAGATATCTCTGGGTAGGAAATTCGACATGGGAGTTTTTCAAGTTGGAGGTGATGAAGGGAGGCAGGGTGAGTGGAGAAGGGCCAGTGTTCATTGCATTTTAAACCTCCTCTTCCAGCATTTTCTCCTAATCTTTGATGCCTGCGAGTGATACTCCCTTGACAAACAAAACAAGTTCAAAATCAGCACAGGGAAAAGGGGGCGTAAATATTAGTACTTGTTCAACAGTTCTTTCTTTCTTCTAAAAAATTCAGTTTTAAAATCAATTTCAGAAGCCCCATAAGCCTTACCACTCCTGAGTCCTAGGACTAGATCAAGGGAGTGGAGGGAAGAAATGAGAAGACCAGGGAAAGGAAGAATGCACATTGAAAAAACCCTAAACCTTGAAAAATATTTCTGCCCCCACAGCATGTGTTATGGCCAGTGTTGGAGGTTATCGGTGTTATTCTGTTGCATGCTCTTGGTTATGAACAAGCCACAGGCCTATCAGATTCAAGGTGAAAGGACACTGATCTGATGTCTCAATGGAAAGACACTTGTTGTGCCAACCTCCCTTCCCACACTGCCCCTTCTCAGAGACTCTTCTGCCCTCTTTAACACCAAAATCAGTCATGCAGTTTTCTTGTATTAGTAACTAGCCACATTTCTGTTCTAATTTTGGTCGCCAGGAAAATGTATGAATAAACTCATGGCTGCGTGATACAGGGATAGATCAACTGATAGAAAAACGAAGGGGGAAAAAATCACTTACAATTCTGACACCCAGAGATGAGGAGACTGGATTTTGTGTTGCATCATCCCAGGCGATACACCAGCACAGAGTTGTACTTAAAGCACACACCGTTTACCCACAACATCACCAGCTGTCACAGTGCTAGAAGCACTGCCATAGTACAATGACCTTGTATCTGGGGATCTCTGACCATTTTAAGAAACTCACAAGACTTCTAGTCCCCTTTGTAGAAGAATACCCTTTGGCAAATACATACACATTGGACATTAGGTTCTACAGATAAACTTAAAAATTAAGTTCTATAGCTCTAACTTCCATTTTTATGCCTGTGTAATATTCAGTTGTGTGACTATATTGTAAGTTATTTGACCCGCCGCCTTGTGTTGAACATTTAGGTGACTTCGAAATATTCAGCTGGTTTAAACTATACTAAAACCCTCTTTAGTGAAAACATGATGTCTCAGATCTAATTTGTACTGCTTGTGTCTTATAAGTACTTGTGACTGAGCTAGATCTTCTTTAGAATACGGCGGGACGTTTAAATACATGGTGTTTTAGAAATGACTTGGGTTTAGTTGAGAGTGAAAAACAAAAATAAAAATGAGAAATGCTTGAATTGGTACTACCTCAGTTCCCCAGCCCCCACTAACCCATTCATGCATGCCCCACCCCCATCTTGGAGTGAACCCAGGGTTCCCAGTTCAGCCTCCCCGGGGCTCCCAGCTGGGAGGGTGCCTGCAGGGAACTTAGCTGCCTGGCTGTGCTGCTGCTGAAGCAGCAGTGATTTATGTCAGGGGCCAAAGAAGAACAGGAGCCGAGTGTTCCCTCCTGGAGCCGGGGCCTCACAGAGCGCAGAGTGGGGCATGGGGCAGGAATGTGGCAGGAGGGTGGAAACAGCTGCTTCCAAGGGCTGGTGCACCAGCCGGCCAGTCTTTAGTCCATAAAGCAAGCCTTCAGCGGGGAACACAGGCCTGAGGGGTGCTGCCTGCCAGCGACAAGGCTGCGCAGGGAGGTGGGCAGGGCCCAACGCAAACAGCCAGAGAGAAAGGGGCCTTTGTGGCCAGCAGAGGGTGACTGCTGGACGGCGGGGAGCGCTTGGCAGGTGCTGCATCCAGCTTGCCTGGTGCTGCTGCCACAGGGATGGGGGCACTCTGTGGGCTGCCAGGGTTGGAGGGCTCCACACAATGTCTGTCCCTCCTGCCTCCCTCCCTTGCTTCCTTCCTCCTTGCTCCCCCCTCCCTCCCTCTGTTGCTGTAGTTCTTTCATCATTTTTTTTTTCCTTTTGAAAGCCTTTTCTCTGTTAATATTGCTAATTACAGACTTGGCATGTGCTCACTCATGAAGCCACACAAAGATGGTGAAAGGGTTTAGAAACCCACACCCCCATTCCCTTCCAGGTCCTCACAAGCCCTGCAAACATCTATGCAGCTGGGCCTCGCTATTGTTTGTTTAAAAAAGTGACAAGAGCAAAAAACCTTACCAGGCCTCACCAAGGCAGTGGCTTTCAGGTGCAATATTTGCAAACTGTTAAGCCCTTCTTGTACTTCCTTTCTGGAAATGGGATGGGGTGGGTGTGGCCTGAAGAGACAGGACTGCTAAACAGCCCACAATGCTGCTGCTGCCATAGCTTTGCACCTTGAATTGCCTTGCCGACAGTTTCCATAGCACCCCAAGCTCCTCTAAATTTAGCAGGACCAGGATACCGGAGGTTTACCTAGCCTGTTTTTGTGGCAAATGCCTAATATGCAGCAGTATTAGTCAGGGCTTGTTACACCCCTTCTCTTATGGAGAAGCTGTTATGCAGATGCCGAGGTTGTTTTTTTGTATTTGTTTTTTTTTTTCACTATTCAAACCAATATTGTAAAACTCCTCCTATTTTATAGTGGTGGGTGCTCTTGCTCCTATAGGAAACTTGTCAATATTGGGGTTCTTGGGCTAAAATAAGTGTGTACTTCCTGTTACAGAAGAAATGCCAGATAATGCTCTAGCAGGCTGATGTTACAGACACACAATAAAGTGCAGCTGTCTGTTCCCTGACACTCTCATTGGCAGCTATTGTTTGTTTCAAATTCTTACCTACTTGTGGGGGGAAAATAGTATCTTACTGTTGCTTTAATTTGCATTTTCCTAAGTTCCCACAAGGCTGAGCATCTATTCAAACTTCTATTGGCCACTGACTTTCCTTTCTTCACTCCTGCTGCACAGCTGCCTCTGGGGAGGTCTCCCCACCAGAGGAAGGCTGGATCCTTTTGACCTTCTTGCCCTGAGCCTCAGTTTCTTCAGCCTTCAAACAATGGCAGTGTCACTTTTGAGGATTGTCAGGCAATAATGAATGAGATGTCTCTGCAAGCTGTCCAGTGCAGGCAGGAATGTCACTGTCCTCGGCCATGATGGCCACCCTTGCACAGAGCTCCTGTGGGCCAGGCTAACCCTTTCATACACCTCACCTTGCCTCATCCTCACAGCACCCCTGTGAGGTTGGCGCCACATCATTGCTCAGCTTTCAGATAAGAAAGCAGAGAGGTTGAGCCATTTGCAGAAAGTTACCCAGCAAGTCTATGGCAGATTCGAACCCAGGCCTACATCTTGAACCCAACCTCTAACCACAGCACGAGGCTGCCCTTGGTTCCTCCTGTGACCTCAGCGCAGCTGTCCCTCTGCTGCCAACCCTAAGAGGACTCCTTTAGGGTTCAGGATGACGAATTCAAAATTTGGCAGATAACCAATATCCCCCAATATGAAGAGCCCCCAGCAGGTGGGGAGTGAGGAGGGAGCTGCTGTACACAGGCAGGTGGAGGATGGGACCTTTCCAGGGTCATCCCCACCCTCCTACTTGCCAGCCTCAGCTTCAGTAAGATTTTCCCAGGGTGTGGGTGCAGCTTTTCTGGGGTCCCGCAGATTCATTTGCTGCAGGTGTCTGTCTCTACCGCTGTCAGCCATCCCTGGGGCAGGAAAGTGTGGGTGGCAGCTGCTCCTCCCTGCTCTCCATCCTCCAGTTCCTCCTTGGCATCCCTCCCCTGTAATTTCCCTGTCTGCCTGGGAGCTTATTTGGGACATACCTGGGAATTGCCTCACTTTGGGGGGAGAACAGTGCCCTTGGCCTCCTCCGCAAGACAGGGTCTTGGCCTGGCCACCACTGGGTCCTCTCTGCAGAGGCCTGGGTGACTGTGATGTGGGGGACAGACCCTGACCGAAGGCAGAACCTGTGTGGGCCGCCATGGCCCCCATGTGATCCCGGGCACATCACTGACCCTCTCCGGGCCTTTTCAAACTATTAGTATCCAGTGGCCAAATAGGGCTTGTGCTCACGGCCCAGAAAGTCAGATTCTGAGCCACAAAGACGTCTTTTCATAAAGGGGCTTATTATGGTGGCTACCGAGGGAGTCAGCAGGACCGACACTCTAAAAACCAGCTCCCTGAGTGGCAGGAGAGCTGTGATTATAGAAGAGAGCTGAGATGTGGGGTGCAGGTGGGAAGGGAATGAATCTTCATGTTTCCAGGTCGGAGAGGTGCCAGGCAGTCTAGTCATGGTGTTTATGTTCCCTGCAGGGACTGTTTCTTGGGATCTCTCGGCCCCTAACAATCAGCAGGTGTTTCATCTTGATGCCTCAGCAACCTCGAAGGGGCATGGAGATTTCTTGTTCGGGTTGTAACTGCTGATTCTCCAAGTTTCTGGGAAGGCAGCTGGAGAGAAATGCATTGGTTATGAGCTAAAAAGGCTAATCACAGGAATCGGGTAAAGGGAAGTGAGGATAATGGGTGGTCAGAGTTTAATTCTCGTATTTAGTCTGGGAGGGGGGCTTTTGTAACAAAATAGAAGGGATTCGGCTACAGTACCAGAGCTCAACGGAAGGGGACGTAGAAGCCCTGAGGATCTCAGATGGCAAGGAAATTGGTATTGTTCCCATGCTCCAGACAGGGCAACTAAGGCAGCATTACAATGTCTTTCGTCCAGAGGCGTGGCAATGTGGGGACAAGAAGCCAGGAGGGGAGGACCTGTGGTCTAGTTCCATCTGTCTGACCTCACCCCTCAGAGGCGGGGTGCACTCTCCGGACTTCAGAGCGCCCCCTTCTGTACAGCGGAGGTAGAGTGCTTTCTCTCCCAGGAGCCAGATGATTAAAGCAGACACAGCAGAAGGGCGGCCTTCTGGAGCAGCTCCTGGGTAAGGGACCCTGCTCCCTGCAGGGCCAGATCCAGCCACAGTCCCACCAAAGCCGTGAATATGAAGACCTCTTATAATCTCAGTCAGAGCTCAAAGAAGCACATTGGACGCCTGTTCTTGGCAGCTGGGAGGAATTTAGGAGGTAAGGTAATAGGAGGTGCATTGTCTATGGGAGGACAGGCAGTGTTGCCAATGTTCTAGAATCCTTACCTATAAGTAAACCCAGCACCTCATAGACACATATATTAGTAAGTTAGAAGCCACCACTATTGCTGCTGCTGCTGCTGCTGCTATTGTTACGACTACTCTGAGTTGTCATTCTATGGATGAAGGAGTCTTGAGGCAGACAGGGCGTTGCCATTTGCAGATGAAGAGCATAAGCAATTGAGAAACTACAGGACAAGCATGGCTCCTTCCTTCCATTCTCCAGGCAGCGAGGAGTGGCCTCAAGGGTAGAAGATGGGTCAGGGGAGACCTGAGAGCCAGGGCCAGCATCCAGCCTTCAACTCTGAAAAATCAGACTAGGTTACCAGCGGGCAGGGCGCTCGGAGGAGACCAAAACAAGCCCAGACCATTTCCTGGTTGGGCGCCGAAAGTCAACAGCAACATTTTGCTCCATAAACACATTTCACATTTATGTAAATATGAAATGACATGATATTTTTTCCCTTTGTAAAGGAAGCAAGCATTTACCCTGTCTCCTGAAGGTCATTTTGTAGTTCCACCATGTCTACTGATATTACCTGGGGCATCAGGGAGGAATTTCCCTTTTCTAGCCTGGGGAAGTCAGGCTAGTACATGCGGGCGGTGCTTGGTCCCTAAGCCACACACCGGTGTGCCCACATCTCTTCCTAGGTCATAGTTGCAAACACAGAGTGGATTTTCCCTCTAACGTATTTTGTCCCTGCTCCTTTGGTTCCAGGGCTAGACTGACAGCGCATTTTGGAGGCAGAGAGAAAATAGCTAGGGCTTTGGATTTGGTCAGATTATCTGATGTAACTCAACTCTGCTAGGTCCAAATTGTGTGACTCTGGGAGAGTGACTCAACTTTCCTCGTAAGTAAAGGAGTCTTCCTTACTTACCCAGATGTGGTAACAAACAGCCTTGGTCCTACCCTCATGTCAGTGTTGGGGAGACAATTTTCTAGAGGTCTCTAAAACTTCTGCAAGTCTTTTGATGGCTTTTGTTCTGGACAAAACAAAAGTTTTGTTCTGTTTTCTTCTGGGGAGGCATGTGGGGGTGAGGAAGTCAGGGTCATCATCCCTGGGGATAGGGAGCCCTGTCTTTTCAGGGATGTTTGCTTAGCCCTCCAGGATAAATAAAATCAATGTTTCCCTCCAGAGCAAAGATTGGACAGGTTTGCTAAGAACTTCCTTTACAAAATCGGAAGGTTTCCTGATCTCAGGGTCCCTTGGCTATGATATGAACTCACTGTGGGCACAGCATTCAGCATCCACCTGGGCCTGTCTCCTGGTGGGCTCATCAGACGAGATAGCAAAGGAACCTGATATGAATGTGGAGCTTGCACTGTCTCACTGGAGTAATGAGTCCTTTATCTCTGTCCCAAAGTCTCCTCCCTCCTGCCAACATTCATGGACCTGGCAGGTTGATTATGATCTCACTAGCAGGGGAAATTCTCAGACCCACCACTGTTCTTGGCAGTCCACACCTAGCTCTCACACCTACCCTGGGGCTAGGAGGCTGGGAGGCCCAGTGAAGATAACTGAAGCCCCCCCAGGAGTAACCACAGGGATGCCAGAGGGGTCGATGGGTCTCAGGTTTCCTAAGAACCATCTTCCGGTTATCCTACCTAGAAAGAAGCTTTGTTAGGGGTTACACAGGGTTCAGATGCTGTGAGGTCCTCTTGGAGGCCCATGCCTTTCAAGATCAGTCTAGCATCTTATGTCTACCAGTCTTTTTTTTTTTTTTTTTGAGACTAGGTCTTGCTATTTTTGCCCATGGAACCGCAGGCTCTCGGTGCCCGGGGTACCACAGACTCAAGCCATCCCCAGCCTCAGCTTCCCAGGTAGCTGGGATGACAGGCACCCACCACCACGCCCAGCTATTTTTTTGGAATTAGGTCTCCCTACGGACCCCAGGCGGGACTCGAACCGCGATCCCTAGCCCCGGCCACTTTATAGGCTGAAGCTTACAGGCACGAGCCACGGTGCCCAGCCTTGTCCACCAGTCTTAGGGCCTCCTAGGTTGCTGCTACCCATCACATATTCTTATCACCCAGGCACCATAGATCAACCCAGTCAGGGCAGCCAGCCAACAGGGCAAGGCTGGGAGAAAACCCAGCCAAGATAGCAGCCCATAGACAGAAATGCCAACTCCTATCTCCAAGAGTCCCTGCAAGCTCTGTATTGGGCCTGCCAGGAACATCCATGGAAGAGAGAGCTTGCTGATGCCAGACTGGCAGAAGGATGTAGAAAGTTCTAAGTGACACCCGACATAACAAGTGAACAGAGTTAACTAATAGTTAACTAACCACTTAAGGACATTTAAAATGTGCCAAGAAAACCAACCTAAGTTCTTTGTGCCATCTCCTCTGTCCTCCTGGGGGCAGGCATTCTTGGAGCCCCCTCTGTGATGAGGAATTGGGCTCAGACAGTCCAGGTCCTACAGCTAGTAAATAGTGCACCCAGGACTCAAACCCAGGCCAGTCTGATGCCGGCTTTCTGCTTCCAAATTGTTCTTAACCTTTAAAGAGTTGTGGGCCCCTTTGAGAGGCTAAGAAAACCCAAGGCTTCTAATCAGTTATGCCTGCAGTGTAAGTACACAAGTCAGGCCTGGAGCCTGTGTGGTCACATGCCCATGCTCGGAAGGGTTCTGACCCTGCTTTCAGATTCTGTTGCCACCATCATGAAACTCTTAATGGTCCCTGAGCAAGGGGCCCCATAGGGTTACTTTGCATTGGATGCCATAAATGGTGCCCGGCCTATGCCTGCATTTTGCACATGCAAGTGTGCATATATGCACAATTTTGCAAAGGACTTTTGATATGCAGGAATATCACAAGGTCATTCAGAGATCCAGGAAAGACTCAGCTCTCCCCTGCTTCCTGAAGGCTATGCACATGTTCACGTGTATGCATATGCAGGTGTGTGTGCACATGCAGGTGTGTGTGTACGTGTGTGAGATGTAAGTGGTAAATTGTCAGGTGGGACCATGTGCCCGTGCAGGACACTGGACCAGTGAGCAGAAGAGATGGCAAGGATGGCATCAACCGCCACGATGTTTGTGACAGTAACTTTACCTCGGAGAGAGGTAACCCAGTCCTGGTAATAAGCAGCTCTGGTGTTAAACCCATGTCCTTAAAAAACTGCCACCTCCTGGAATGGGACAAGACACCTTTGTCCAGCATGGCAACCTCAGGGCAAACACAGGAAGCCGACTGGCAGCGGATGCTCAGACTTGATGTCTGGGGCAGGGTGTTCTGAGTCAGGCGCTGCGGCTCAGGCCAGCTGGAGCGCTTCATGCCAGCCCTGCCAGCAGAGACACCTAGGCCAGGGGTGGGCACAAATGCCACACTAGTCCCTGAGGACTGAGAGGGCATGGTGACAGTGGGAGGGGGCTGCTGGGGCCTTTGTACAACCCAGATCTGAGCTGTGTCACCTGGGGCAGGTCACGCAGTTCCTCTGAGACTCAGTTCTGGCTGTGCAGGGGAGATAATGATAATATCTACCTCGGAGGCTATGAGAGCTCTGGACTTCATGTAGTGTCCTTCTGATAGAACACAGTAAATGGCAGCTATTATTCCTCTTACTGAAGGCTGGATCAGAGGACAGACCCACAACATAGCAATTGTGCTTGTCAGCCAGGGATTATGTTTGTTGTGTTTTCCAATCAGTTAAAGCCCCATGTGAGACATTGTGAGGGAGGTTCTGCTGCTAACGAGGGGCTGGAGAACTGGTGCTGGGATGGAAAGTGATCTGAGGGGAGGCATGTGGGGTGAGGAGGCCAGGGTTATCCCTGGGGATAGGCATCTTGAGAGCCCAGAAGGGAACCTGATCTGCCTGGTATCTGACGGTGGGAATGAACTTGGACAAGGAGGACTTATTTTCTTTTCAATATCAACAGTAAAAGGCTGTTTCTTTCTTTCTTTCTTTCTTTCTTTCTTTCTTTTTTGAGACTAGGTCTCCCTATTTTTGCCTGTGGAACCGCAGGCTCTCGTTGCCAGGGGTACCACGGACTCAAACAATCCCCAGCCTCAGCTTCCCAGGCAGCTGGGATGACAGGCGCGCGCCACCACGCCCAGCCATTTTTTTGGAACTAGGTCTCGCTACAGCCCCAGGCGGGACTCGAACCGCGATCCCTAGCCCCGGCCGCTTCATAGGCTGAAGCTTACAAGCACAAGCCACCGTGCCCAGCCTATGTCTTCGAGGGTAACAGATTCCTGGGTTCCTGGCCTTGCCTTGCCCCCCATGGCCCTCACAGGGTCACATCATATGGAGGCTGTCCAGGGTGCGTGCAGCCTCCTGCCTCAGAGCTGGGACTGTGTCCAGAGAGGGGAACCTTGGGAGGAGGCTCCCACGAGCTGAGAGAGCCTCTTGCCCTGGAACTGTATGACCCAAGGGGAGGTGTCCTTGGGTCACTGCTGCCTCCTTCCCACCTCCCAGAGGAGATAAGATTTCTTGAAGTTCATCCTGCCACAGTTATAAACTAACCTTTTTAAAAAGCAAAACAAAACCAAAAAAATCCAACTTTTTATATATTTTAATGTTTGTATTTTACATCATTGAATTCCCCAGGGTTCTCCCACCACCATATCACTTGTGAACCATCATCTTGATCTTTTGTGCTCATCCATTCCCTGATTTCCCCCTCCTTCACTCCTCCTCCCTAGCTGCATACTTGAGTTCTGTTGTCAGCTCGTGAGATTTTACTTTTTCTTGATCTTTTATTTTGTTTATTTATTTTTTTGAGACTAGGTCTTGCTATGTTGCCCAGGGTAGTTCCGAACCCATGGACTCAAGTGATCCCTAGCCTCAGCCTCCCAGGTAGCTGGGATTACAGGTATGTGCCACCACACCTGGCTTTACCTTTTACTTTATTATTTTTTAATTTTATTTATTTTACATAGTTGTCGATCACCTTGGGTGTGCCCCCCATCCCCTCCCCCAACTCTGGTCACACCAACTCCTCTCTCGCTGCTGTTTCTTTGATCATGTTTTAGCCCATATGTCTCTTCCTTTCCTGAAGCATTGTCCTTTTCCCGGGGCAAAGATTTGGGTTCCTGGGTCCCAGTAGATGGTGTTGTTTAGATTTCAATTCTTTTTTTTTTTTGAGACTAGGTCTCGCTACTTTTGCCTGTGGAACCACAGGCTCTCATTGCCCGGGGTACCACAGACTCAAGCAATCCCCAGCCTCAGCTTCCCAGGTAGCTGGCATTACAGGCACACGCCACCATGCCCAGCTATTTTTTTGGGAAATAGGTCTCGCTACATGCCCCAGGCAGGACTCGAACCGCAATCCCTAGCCCCGGCCGCTTCATAGGCTGAAGCTTACAGGCACGAGCCACCGTGTTCGGCTAGATTTCAATTCTTGACTCTATGGTGTGCTTTCCCTCTAACTCCTTTGGAGCTGCTCATTGTTTCATCCTTCTTGTTGGTTGTCTCCTCCATTCTGGTTTTAGTTCTATGTTGCTGCTTCTTTGCCGTTTTGCTGGACTCTGGCTTAAGAGAATAGGTCTCGGCCAGGCATGGTGGCGCATGCCTGTAAGTGGCAGCATAGGAAGCCATGGCTGGAACTGGGGATCGCGGTTTGAGTCCCTCTCGAGCATGGGCAATGTAGCGAGACCTAGTCCCAAAACTATATAGCTGGGCGTGGTGGCATGCCCCTGTAATCCCAGCTACCTGGGAAGCTGAGGCTGGGGATTACTTGAGTCTGTGGTAACCCGGGCAACGTGAGCCTCAAAAAAATAAATAAATAAAAGGGAATCAGTCTCCCAGTCCTTGTCAGTAAGCAAGCTCCTTGTGAAGAGAGACAGTGCATGGTTCAGATTGTATCCTCTCTCCATTTGCCACTTGCCGCTCCACCCAGTGGCTCTGCCACAATTCTGTGGCCTTCCTCTCACCGTGGTAAGGGAGGGTAACATGTTCCATGTTCTGGTTGCAGGTTTTTCTGCTCCCTGACTTTGGCTTGCAAGCACTAGTGACCATACCAGTGTAACTCTTTGATGAGTCCTTGGTATGGTTGGTTATTCAGTCCTTTATCTGTTGATTTCCTCCATGTTCTTCATGAGTCCTGCGGAGGAGAGGGGTGGTTCAAGTTTTCGGTTTTTTTTTTTTAATTGTTGTTGTGCATCCTCCTCTATGTCTAAAGTTGGTTCATTAGTGTTTTTCTTGTTCCAGGTGAGGACTGGCTAGAGTGTAAGGCCAGAGAACGGGTGGGGCCACCCTCCCCCACTCTTCCTGGCATGCCCACGCCCAGCAGGGCTTAGGGTCTGTGCACGGAAGGGGTACCCTCCTCCCAGCCCCCACCCAGGTAAGCGTGACCTGGGTGGGGACCCCTCCTCCAGGGCCCTTCCAACATGGGTCACACTGGGGATCCCGCCGCCATGACCTCCATCCCACTGGAAGACCGCAACGTGCAGCCCCAGGAGCGGAGGTTGATCTGCCCTTGACCTTTTATTTTAAACTAACCTTTTTCAGGTCTTTCTACCTGCCAAGTTCTCTTCTGAGCTTGTTGCAGCACTATCTCACTTAAACCTCATAGCGGTCATAGAACCCCAAGAGTTATTACAGATGAGGAAACCGAGGCTAAGAAACAACCCATTCAGGATGCCAGCAGTGACCAGTATGCCTGAACTGGACTTCAACTCAGCGAATTTCAAAAATATGTTCTTAACGAAAAGTCACTCCAGATGTACCCCACTAGCTGATGGGGTTCCCTTTGCTCCATATTCCCACCAACAATTATCAATATATATGTTTTGTCTTTTTGATAACAGCCATTCTCATAGGTGGTTTTGATTTGCATTTCCATGATGGTTAGTGATGCAAAGCATCCTTTCATGGATCTTTGGCCACTTGAATGTTTTCTTTGGAAGAGTGCCTAGTCCTTCCACCTATTGAAAAATCAACTTGGTTTTTTTGTTTGGTTATAGAGTTGTGTGATTTTTTTTAGATATTTTGGATACTAGCCCTTTATCATAAACACAACAAATTTTCTCTTCCATTCTCTAGGTGACCTTTTCATTTGTTGGTTATTTCTTTTGCTGAGCAGAAGCTTTTCAGTTTGACATAGTCTCACAGATTTTGATTGAAAATGTTTTTTTATTTACTCTTATTTCATATCTTTCGACCTAGGTGTTATAACTGTTACTTTTTTTTTTTTAAGGAATTTTTCAGGTTTATTTGCAGTGAATTCACTTCTTATTGTTCAGTTTGTCCATTTTCTTGGCATTATGTTTCTTCATTGATATAGAATGTTGGTTTCTAGGCCACTTGCAAGTGGGAGGCTCGTTTATGCTTTTGTTTTCTTGCTCTCTCCTTGCTCAACACACCTGTCTCAAGCTTTGCTCTCGGAGCCCACAATCCAGCTTTCACGTGGGCTACTTGGGGTTCAGGCTGTGGAAATCAGACAGGAAATCCTGAGCAGAAAGGGGCTGCCTCAGGTCCTGGTGCGCAGCTCAGACCCGCGTGCCGTGTGAGGCCTGACTGGCCTTGGATTCTGAGTTCCACCTGAGAGCCCCTCACAGCTTTGGATTTCATTCCTTTTCTGAACCACAAAAGTGTCTGTGTTTTTGTTTTGGACTGTGACTCTGTCTTTTGGGGGCGAGAAAAGATTTTTATTTAAAAAAATGTATTTTGCCCACTATTAGTATGTTTCCAGAACCACAAGGACCCCAGAGCACAAAGGTAAACCAACTTGGCCAGAGGCTGTCACTGTCAGGACCTGCATTTTAATAGATGATGTTCATGTTCAAAGAGACAAGGGCCGGGCACGGTGGCTCGTGCCTATAAGCTTCAGCCTATGAAGCGGCCGGGGCTAGGGATCGCGGTTCGAGTCCCGCCTGGGGCCCGTAGCGAGACCTAGTTCCAAAAAAATAGCTGGGCGTGGTGGTGCGCGCCTGTTATCCCAGCTACCTGGGAAGCTGAGGCAGGGGATTGCTTGAGTCTGTGGTACCCCAGGCAATGAGAACCTGCAGTTTCACAGGCAAAAATAGCGAGACCTAGTCTCAGAAAAAAAAAAAAAAAAGAGAAAAGGGGCCTGGCAGGTTAGTGGGGGAGGACCCTAAGGACCCAAGGGTAAGATGACACACACGACTGTTGACACACTACCTCTAAAACCTTCGATGGTTTTCCTCCTACCTGAGCTCAGGGACTCCTGCTCCAGTCCAACAGAGATGCCCTGAGGGAGGCTATGAGCAAAGATGATGCTCAAGAGAATGAAGATGGACCTGAGTGCAGCAGGGCTGGAAGGAATAAGGGGTAAGAGCTGCAGGGAGAGGACCAGAAGCTATGTGGATCAGCACACATGCTCTCACACACCCTTTCCGTTTCCTGCTAAATATCAAACTCAGGAGGCAGAGCAGGTGAGCTCTCCCCTTCCAGATAGAGGCCTGTGTAGTCTGTATTCACAACGCTGGTGCCTGTTGGTGAAGATGAGGAAAGCAGAGGTGCCCTCCCTTTGGAGCAGGTCTGTGAGTGGACCTGGGAGAAGAGAGCCCACAGCTGTCTCTTCTAAGAAGAGCACTGTGACCCATTTGGTTGGCGGGAGTAGGGAGGGACTAGAATTTAATTTTTTTAGAGATTTTCAGTGTCCCGTTGGAAGATTTTTAATGTTTATGATTTTTCATGTTTATGGCATAAGGACAAGAGTAAGAGTACTTTTTGAGGTATGATCCCTGGCTTTGGGTGTTAGCAAGAATACCAAGATTCATTCTCACCATCACCCTGGTGCCACATGATTTACATACCTTCCACCTTAGAGGAAGTAATTATCACTGTGGATGGAGAGTTCAAATTAATCAGACAAGCCAGGCATAGTGGCATGTGCCTTTAATCCCAGCCTAAAAAGGGAGGCTGAGACTAGGAATCGCTTGAGTCCGCAGGTTCGAGACCTGCCCGGGACAACATAGCGAGACCTAGTCTCAAAAAATAGCTGGGCGTGGTAGCGCACACCTGTATTGCCAGCTAACTACCTGGGAAGCTGAGACTGGGGATCGCTTGTATCCGTGGTACCCCCAGCAACGTGAGTCTATGGTTCTGCCAGCAACATAGCAAGACCTAGTCTAAAAAAAAAAAAAGACTGAGAAGTCCAGTCTCACCTACAAATTAAGCAAAGACCAGGTTCAAATGATTAACTTACTAGCTATGATGGGTGACCTTGACAAATATTTGAATAGGATTCACACCCCACAATTCATACACTAAATTCCTAACTCAGTTTTCTGGTCTGTAAAAGGGGGATGGCAGTAATACCTATCTGTGGCAGAGATGGTGGTGGTCACCAAACATTCTATTTGTCCCCCTACATTTCATGCCCCTCTTGCAATTGGGGAGGTGCTGTATGACCTGGCCAAACACCTGGGGTGCTGAAGCAATGTGAATAATTTCTTGGGTAAGCATGGAAAGGCTGGCAAATGACCCTCCAAGGTCTCTCCCTCTGTGCACCAAAGTCCCCTCCCATTCAGTTGGCTGAGCCACAAGATCTAGATGGCCTGGCTTGCTGGGTCCCTGGTGAAATAAAGTTGCTCTAGAGAGTCACATGAACCCATGACCGATGGTGTGTGAGAAATAATCCTTTGTTACTGTAGGCCCTGAGACTTTGGGGACTGTTTGTTGCCACAGCACAGCCTAGCCAATGCTAACCGGTAGACCACCTCTAGGATAGTTATAAATGGTTCAACACGTGTGAAGAGCTAGAGCTGAGCCTGGCATATCGTACGGTCTTAATAAATGCTGCCTGTCATACAGCTGTGTGATTGTAAGTGGGATGCTGACCTCTCTGAGCCTCTGCTTCCTCATCTTCAAAATAGGAGCAATGACATCATCTACTGTGGAGTAAATAGGATACTGCTCATAATGCTGCGGGGGTGGGGGAGGGTGCAAATGTGTTCATTCTCTTCCTGCTGCTCCTCATTATGGCAGCCTGGTCAATGTGCTTGCCTGTCTGTCTCTTTGAGGCTCCTCTGAGAAGGCCTTGGCCAGCATCCACTGACCTTTCCCTCCCTGATGTGAATGTGTCGGGGCCCCATTCTGTGGTGAAGTCATTGTTCAAAGCATCTGCTCTTTGTTTTATAAATCTTCCCACAGCAGGGCTGGCGGCCCACAGCTTCCCTTCTGCCAGGACAGGGATTTATGCCCATGCAGACCAAGGGTTGGCGCCTCAGCTGTGTGCTAATCAGGCTCTTCTTCCCATAGTCAGCCTTCCCCGAGGTGGGCTCAAGGGATCTTGACTTTTCCATGAATCGGATGAGCCAGCCTTCCTTGTGTTTGATCTTAAAGAAGGAGCGATGGGGGGAGGGGGCTGGGGGGGAGGAAGGTCTCCGCTCCATATGCAAAGAGAGAATTTTCTCTAGAACGAATGAAAGGAGGGCAAGAGTTAAGTGAAGTTCTGACAGCGAAGGTGCTGCAAGCAAGCCCCAGTGCCCCAGTTTGACCAAAAGCCAGGGACAAAGCAGGGATGCAAAGATCTCGGCTCTGAAAAGCTGCAGACAGGCTGTGTCAGAGAAAGATGACAAGATTTCTCTTTGATGTAAAAAAAAGGATAGGAGCTAGATAAGGCTTTGATTGAGAACAGCTGCATTATGGTAAGCGTTTTACTTATTTTCACACAGTGCTTTCGTGCGGTGGAGCTCACCTTCATTGGCTCTCCCAGGTCCCCATGGGCACTTTTAAATAACACGCATCCTGACTCCATGCTAGACAAGTGGATCAATCTCTGAGAACAGGGGGAGGAGGGCAGTGATCCTCATAGTGTGGGCCTGGAACCAACAGCACGAACAGCACTGGAAAACCTGCTAAATGCAAATTCCCAGGCCCCACCCCTGACCTACTGAATCAGAAACTGGGTGGGGCTCAGAAATCTGTTTTAGTAAGACCTCCAGGAGATTTGGATGCATAGGAAAGCTTGAGAAACAGTGGGGTGATTTTATTGTGTCCAGAGTCGAAAACCACTGGGTTTGCTTAGGCTATTTGATTTTTAAAAAATCAGTCATAAAAGCATGAGCCTCAAATTTAGTGGCTTCTTCAAGAGTGAGTTACCTCTTTCCTGCTGAGGGTCAGAGTTCAGGGTCAGGGCAGCTCCCCGAAGGGGCAGGGGGACGGTGACCTTCCGTTCTTTAAGCAGCTTCTATAATCGTAAGTGAGAAGAAGACAAAGTTACTGTCGTCACTAATGCTCCTGCCCACTCTGTCCTATGACCAGCAGCCTGAAGAGAAAAGGCCAGTCCAAAGCCCACTCGGGGCATCAGGGACAAGTTGCATTTTGAGACTGAAATGCAAAGACGTCAAGTACAGGCCCCCTCAGCTGCGCCTGATTGAGCTCCACGTCAGCCAAGTTCACGCACTGCAAATACAAAGCCTTTTGCTTGGGTTTTGGCACATTCTTCACAACCCTGATCCTGGAGGAATTAATTTCTCATTTTGGAGTAATAGAATAGTTGTGGGAAGTGGGTGGAGTGGGGATTTCTAGGAACCACAGCTTATTTTTTATTTGCTCCTTTCTCTCATTTTCAATCTAACGTTCCTGTTTGCCCTTCCTGATGCTCTACTTTGTCTCAAGTCACTAGAATTTAACACCCATTGTGGTATGTTCAAGCAGAAGGGGCTGCAGCACCTTTTCAGGTTAAACTCCCCAGGGAATGGAGTCTCACTGGAGCCCCAAACCCTTCAGCTTCCCCATCTGGAAGGAGGGGTGTGTGTGTGTGTGTGTGTGTGTGTGTGTGTAACAATAGTTTGGATCCTGTTCTTCTCTCATGTCTAGAGGAGTCTGTGACCCTACAAGCTTCTTTCTGCCTAGAGAGGGACCACCGGGGAAGATGGAAGATGGAAAGTGAGGGCAGGTGGATACTTGCCCAAGACTGCTGTTGCTTCAAGTACAAGTCCCTCTCCGGCCATGCCCCCGAAGACACCAGTCACAGCACCTGCCTCCACTGCTAGGCCTGCCCTGGTCCGCAATTGATTATAACCACCCTCCTCTTTCCTGCTTTTGCTTCTTGGGGTGCCTGCTGGCAACACTGTGGGGTTTCTCCTTGACTTTTTTCCAAGTTTTCTGGGTTAAGGGAGATGCCTTGCAGTTATTAAAATCAGTCCCATATTGGGGCCAGATGCTTCGGTGCGAAGGACATGGGCAGGATGAAGTAAAGAAACAAATTAGGAAAACAAGGAGGCCCCTGCCATGAATGACAATTTCTTCCTGGGCTTCATTGAAAATCCCCTTTCTGTCCTTATTTTTGCTCTTGGTACAGGCTCTGCTCCGTTTCTCCTCCCAAGTCAAACATTTGCTTATGCATTTTTGTAAACTTCCATGTCTCACTCTAGGGCCAGCAGACGAGTGTTTGCTGGGTTGTTTCTTCCAAGCCCTCTCTGTAGACGAGGGCAAGGAGGACAGAACCCTGAGGTCCTGGCAAGTGCGAGCAGAAGGCCCTGCAGGAAGCCTAGAGCTGGTGTTAACCTTGTTGGGGAGAGCTGGCAGGGACAGCTGTTAGACTAGGTGGTCAGAGGAGGTGGAGAAGTCAGGCGTTGTTACAAGACTCAGTGTTACAACAGTGTTACAAGACTCATAACACCAGTGTTACAACAAGACTCATAACAATAACTAGTCATAGTCATCAGGGTGATGATAATGATAAGTCCTGTGAGGCACTTTGCTAGGAACTTGACATGTATCATCTCATTTAGAGCTTCCAAGTGCCCACTGAGCTGGCAGTGACTTTATTATTATCCCCATTTGAACTTGAAGACAGAAGCTCAGAGAGTTCTTTGGGACTCAGGCATGGTGCTGGGACCAGCACTGGGCAGCCTGACTCTAGAGGCAACACACTCGATGTGATGTGATGAAAGCAAGAATTAAATGCCTGTAAAGAAATCGTTAAAAATTTAGATTGGTAATTTACACTCCACCATGTGATTTATGTCTTTGCAGTCATTTCTCTGTGCAAATTCATACACATTGTGTCAAACATGTTCCAAAAATGAAGTCATAAGTATTTGTTTTATAGATGACTTTAGTCATCTAATGTATCTAACTATCCTATCATATGTGTAACTACCAGTTGACCAATATCCTTATTCAGCATATCAGTGGTTTTCCAGTTTTTCACTATTATAAACAACACTTAGTGTTTATAAACATTAAATCTTGCATCAATCAGTGATTTTCACAGGAGAAATTCCTGTACCCTTTGCCTAATGAAAGGGTATAGAGAGTCAGGGTGTGTGATACATATTACCAAACTTTCCTCTCAAAGTCTCCCCTCAGATGAGTGGCTATTTCTCTACAACTTGACCAGCAATTGGGTTTTACTATTTTTAAATAATGTGCTCCCACTTTCAGAGGTTATTGTCTTGGCTTGCATTTCTTGGCTCTTCATGTAGTTTGGGCATTCTGTGTTTAGGATGAGTTCGTATCACAAGGGAAACTATAGCCCTTTCCTTTAGGAACCCCCATTTCGGGCTGGGCATGGTGGCACCTGCCTGTGGGTGGCAGCCTAGGAAATCACATCCGGGGCCAGGGATCACGGTTCGAGTCCCGCCAGGGGCACATAGCGAGACCTCGTCCCAAAAAAATAGCTGGGCATGGTGGTGCATGCCTGTAATCCCAGCTACCTGGAAGCTGAGGCTGTGGTACCCCGGGCAAAGTGAACCTGTGGTTCCACGGACAAAAATAGCGAGAACTAGTCTCAAAAAAAAAAATAAAAAAGGAACCCCTGTTTTCCTGCCACCACATCAAAAGTTGTAAAGAGTCTCCAGTCTTGTCTCTTTCTTGGCCAAGTCAGATCGCATAAGGACTGTAAATAGAGGCAAATAACATCCACAGGGATTGCCCAGACAAACAATTCGATGAATAAGAGCCTTTTATCTGTCCTGTCACCACAGAGAAGGATGAGGGTGCCAGAGGCCCTGAGCAAGCAGATGTCTCCACAATGGTGTGGCGCAGCTGTTCTGAGGCCAAGCATTGGAGGCAGAGAGTCATGGGTGTGCAACCTACATCGCCTCTTGCTCCATCACTCCAAACCTCAGTTTCCTCATCAGTGAAATGGATGATAATCATGGTAGAAACCATCCATAGCCTTACTCCATGGCCGGGCACGGTGGCTTACGTGCCTGTAAGCTTCAGCCTATGAAGCGACTGGGGCTAGGGATTGCAGTTCGAGTCCCGCCTGGGGCCCGTAGCGAGACCTAGTTCCAAAAAAATAGCTGGGTGTGGTGGCACATGCCTATAATCCCAGCTACCTGGGAAGCTGAGGCTGGGGATTGCTTGAGTCTGTGGTACCCCGGGCAACGAGAGCCTGAGGTTCCACGGGTAAAAATAGCAAGACCTAGTCTCAAAAACAAACCAAAAAACATAGCCTTACTCCACAGGTGAAGTCACTGTGGTACAGATGGGTTAAGTGTTTTTCCCAAGTCACTCAGCAAGGACAGGACTTGAGGACTGCCTGACCAAATTCCTTCCAGGCGTACTTTGCTAAACTGTGCTCTCAGATAGGGGGGTTTTCATAAATTGAAGGTTTGAGCAAATCTATCAACCCCTTTTTCAATAGCAGGTACTGACTTTGTGTGCCTGTGTCATGTTTTTTGGCAATAAATTACTTTTTAATGAAGTTGTGTATATTTTTTTAAATAATAAGCTAATTATTTATTTATATATAAATTTCACATCTTGTAATCCCTGGGATTCACCCCCCCACCCTCCCTGACCATTCCCCCTTTGTCCCACTCCCCACCCCAAGTTGTGTACTTCAATTTGGTTGTTAGCTTTTTTTGACTTTTCTTCATAGTTTTTTGTTTATCTTTCCCAAGTCCCATATAATAGTGAAACCATTTGGTGTCTGTCTTTATCTTTTTGACTTGTTTCTGCTAATATGATTTCTTCTAGGTGCGTCCATGTTATCATAAATTCATCTAATTTGTCATTTTTAATTGATGAATAATATTCCATTGTGTATATGTATATACCACATATTTTTCATCCATTCATCTGTTTTGGGACATTTGGGTTTTTCCATGTGTATATTTTTAAGCTAGAATATTATTGTACATTTAATAGACTACAGTGTAGTATAAACATAACTTTTTTTTTTTTGAGACTAGGTCTCACTAGTTTTGCCAATGGCACTGCAGGCTCACATTGCCTGGGGTACCACGGACTCAAGCAATTCGCAGCCTCAGCTTCCCAGGTAGCTGGATTACAGATGCGCACCAAAACGCCCAGCTATTTTTTTTGGGACTAGGTCTCACTTTGTTGCCCTGGGCAGGACTTGAACCGTGATTCCCAGTCCCAACTGTAACCCCATAGACTGATGCTTACAGGCATGCGCCACCGTGCCTGACTTTAAACATAACTTTTATATGTACTGGAAAACCAAAAAATTTGTGTGAATTGCTTTATTGTGATCCATGCTTTATTATTGGTGGTTTGGAACCAAAGTAGCAATATCTCTGAAGCGTATCTGTGTCTTCCATGCTGCACGAGTGCTGTTGTTTGCAAAAATGATGGTATCCCTGTATTTAAAAAGTACCTGAGCACACACAAATACAGCTTCAGTTCACTCCCTAAGAGATCACTCATGGCTCTGCCAGCCGTAACCAGGGCAGGTCCTGAACCTTCTGTATACTCTGAGAAGGACTCTGGCACGAGGGGACAGCTCTGAACACCCCAGGCCCTCCCTACTTTAAGCTTCTCTGCTGGAGTCTGTCCAGGGGACTTAAGGACCAGAAGCTTGGCAGGGTCCTGCAATGAGCTATCCCTTGCCCATGTCCTTGGGGTCCATGCTGCTCACAGGGTCGCATGGCCACAGGCTCTCCAAGGCAATGCTGAGAACTCAGCAAACTCATTGTGGGACTAGGGTCTGATCACTTTGCTTCTATGTCCCAGATAAAGTGCTCCCTGAAGCTCCCAGGGGACTGATGCTACAGATGCAGACTGAGTGAGTGCACTGTCAAGGGCAGAAAGGGGTTGGTAAGGTTAGAGAGGCCCAAACCCTACAAACTGGACAATCCCATCAGTGAAATGCAGGGGGCACTGACATAGTGACACAGACATGGATCTGATGGGAATTTACAAATCATGCCACATTGGTATCAAGACTTTTTATTGGGAGGAATGAAAGGAATACCGAGTGTGCATTGGATTCTCTGTCATGGGGTGTCTGTTCTTCAGAAGATGGGGACTGTGCCCTTCATGACACCAAGACTTTTAAGTTGGGTTTGAAATTCAACTACCAGCGGGGGGCTGGGGTGTTGTCATGTGTAGAGAGCAGAGGAATGGATCCTACCCCCATTCCACCCCAGCCTTAAAGAGGCTACTGCATCCTCCAGCTGTAGCCGGTTGTTTCTTTGGGGAGGAGAGCCCACGTGACTGATAGTCCCAGTGAGCAGATGCTATCAGACCCTTCCCCATGCTGTGAATGTTACCCTGGAAACTTCCAACTGTCCGTACCTTAGTCTCCGGACCGATCAACTTTATCAGAATTCTGGAATGCTGTTCTTCAGCAGGGCAGTGCTGGAGAATTAATACTCTCCCAAAACAGCCATCAGCCAAAGACTGACAGGGGTTGGTGCAGGAAAACCCCAAGACCTCGCCTCACCCTGGGGTCAGGTGGTCCCCAGGCAGGAAGTTGCATGCTTCTTTCCCAGAGGGGTTCTGCTCCAGTTGTCCAAGGTGGCAGCTGGTGTAACAGCGTGACCTTTGCTGACTGCTTCCCTCTCCTCTCCCGCCGGCCTAGTTGTGGTTCCCAAATAAACTCGTTGCTCTCACCCCCAGTGTCTGCATCAGCTTCTGGTGTAACTCAAACCAAGACACCCAATTTTCAAGAGGAAGCAGAAGTCTGGTTCCCATATACCACCCCTTCATTTTTAAGTGTTGGCCTTAATGCCAATTGTTAAAAGCAAAGCCAGACTCTGCGTGGGCCACACAGCCACAGGGGCGCCTCCAGCATCAGTGGCATGCAGGGTGCTGGGTGTGCCTGGGTCTACCCTGCCCCCGCATGCTCCCTACATTTGGACCTCATGTCTGTGCCTGTCTTCATGGGTGTTCTTTCCAGCAACTTGACTGTCTTTTCTGCATTTCTTGAGAATGTTCTTTCCTTGCTGTCCTATCCCCTCCCTCTTGTCCCCTCTTCCTTCTTTCTCTCATTCTGGTTTTCTTGGGCAGTTCTCTCCCGCTGAGCCTCTACTGCACGCTTATTCTCCCAATAAACTGCACAGCAGCATTTGGCAAGGGGTTTACTAGCTGCTAGAGGACTCTGTCTCCAGAGAAGCTGTTTGCTCTTGGTAACCTTTGTCTAGCTACTTCTGCAACAGCTCCTTTGAGAATTACCCAAACTACCAGTATCTCAGATCACTAGTGTATCGTGGTGTTTATAATTAATGGCGTTCCCCAGAGTCCCCACCCTCTGTGGGGTATGCCATGGAGGGCCCACAGGTGGGGGGGGGTCAAGTTGAGGGCTCCAAGGACCCAGGGTGAGCAGGTCCCGTGGCAGCAGTGTGGGTGTTTGGGGGCTGTGTTCTTTCTCACAGTGACCCTGAGGCTGCTACCATTCCCCTTGTTCCCAGCCAGCTGCTTGGACTTCACCTGCTACTTTCACAGTCTCTCCATCTGCCACCTTCTTTTCTGTGACTTTGAAGTCTTACACATTTATATGTGCAGGCTTCTGGTAGCTACAAATTCTTCTATAGATGCCAGACTTGGAAATGTTTGGCTAAAAGAAAAGGGGGAAGTAGATGGTTTCGTGATAAAAGAACCCCACCCATAAAAAGGATTTCGTGAGCCAAGTCTGTCAACTGGGTCAGTCCGAGGAAAGCAAGACTTCTCAGAGCCTCTGACACGCCATGTGTGTTGTAACTACCTGAGAGCGCCAGGAGACCACAGTCCCCCCCAAAACACCTAGGGACATTCTGCTGCAGAGGTCAAAGCCTGGCAGTGCTGATGCCAGCAAGGCTCCATGAGCCAATGCAACAGGTCCCAGGCCCCTTCGGTCATCAGACTGCTTCCTGGCATGGGTCCCCCTGACTAGGGCACCCTTTAGGGCTGTGGGGTGGTCAGCAACTTCACGGGGGCTGGCATTACCCCACACAGGGTGGGGACTCTGGGGACTTAACCAGCAGAGGACTCGGGAGCCCAAGGGGTCAGAGAGTGGGGAGGAAAGGCAGCTTCCAGCCTGGGCTCGTGGCTGAGGGGGTAAGTGGGTGGTGAGGTTTCCAGGCTTCTCTGCTCTATGATTAGGGCAATTTGTTTCTCCAGGGGGTCATTTGTGGTAGGAAACACAGCCCAGAAATTAAACTAAATATATCCAGTCTGCAGAAGAGTGAGGCAGTCATGGAGAAGAGACAGCAATGGTACTGGCTGGCGGGAAAGTCCACTCAAGTTGGGATGTTATTGTGGTCTGATGTTCTACGGGGTGGGGTGGGGGCAGGATGGTTTCAGTACCTGAGGCCCGACCGGGGTGATACACCAGAGGCAGGTTTGCATTTGGGGCAGAGGGTCTTGTTTCCTCACGTTGTGTCTCACACTCACCCACATTGCTCACTCCAGGAGCCACTGCCCCCAGTGCTCAGCCCCTGTCCCTTCAGGGCTATTGCTTCCACCATGTCCCCAAACCCACAAAGCTCCACCAGCTCTGTCTCCCTGCTTTCCCAAATGAATCTTCATAGGAAATCCCATTCCTCCCAGATGGCATTTAAAGAGTCACAAGACTGAAATCTAATTTGCACTAAAACTGTTGCTTGATAGAGCAATGTCATTGCAACTTGAAAGGACTCCAAGACAACTCTTAGATGAAGGAATCCTTGGCAATCTCAAGTGGTTTTTGGGAACTTGCTGAGGTCAATCTAGTCTTAGGTGTCATCTCAATACTTAAAGCAGATCAACTATACTCGTTCTGGGTGAGGTTGCCTGTCCTTTTAGTTGACTTTTTGGGAACTTTTTGGGAACAATAGTTGTAAACCATTGATTGCGCCTCTCATTCTAAAGGAATGAGGGACCAGATTAAGGGAAGTGACATATCCAAGGTGACACAGTCAGATAATAGCAAAACTGAGACTTGTCACCTGCCCTTCAATGGGTGCTTCTGTCTCTGCACCATGGTGCCTGGGTCTTTCTCTCTTGTCCTGCATTTCTCCAGCTTCCTCCAAGCAGCTGCCACAGCTCTGCTCTTCTGGTAACATAAGGAGCATTCATAGCCGGGAATGGTGGTGCGTGCCTGTAAGCGCCAGTCTATGGAGCGCAACTAGGACTGGGGATAATGGTTAAAGTCCCGCCGGGGAAAACATAGCGAGACTTAATTCCAAAAAAATAGCTGGGCATGGTGGCACGCACCTGTAATCCCAGCAACCTGGGGAGCTGAGACTGGGGATTACTTGAGTTCATGGTACCCTGGGCATCGTGAGCCTGTGGTTCCAAAAAAAAAAAAAGGATTCACTTTGACCCTTCTTATGCTGGAAGTCACCCTTTTCCTATCAATTTTTTCCTGTTATTTTTTTTCTATTGCCCCCAGTTTTAATCGCATATACTGTTGACATGCATGTTTTTACAAGCCAGTTGCTACTGAAAACAAACGCAAAAGTCAGAGACATCCTTAAGATTTTGCTCATTGCATGTTTTCACTTTTAATTAAATAAATCAAGTAAACCATCAGGTGATGGGTTCACATTCTCTTCCACAAAGCAGACACTTACTGGTGGTGGTCACCAGGTATCTGAAAGGCAGTCCCTGGAATTCCAATAGATGGCAGCCTGTGATCATAGCCTGGACATCTGGACACAGACAGCAAAGGGGTTAGGAGCAACATGGCTGAGCAGAATGAGCTACATGCTACACATACAAGTATGAACACATGTACACACTAAGGCCACCAATGGTCATTGAGAGTCCTGTACCTAGTGGTTATGAAGCAGGACAGAGCCAAGGTCTTGACAAAAAGACAGTTTGCAAGATTCAGGAGGGACCAGGGGACTCAGGAAAACTTGACCTGAAGCATAAAGATGAGATGGAAAAGGAATGACAGTTCAAGCCCCATGTGGGAGGCTGAAATTTACATGAGTCATTCTATTGCCCAAGTAGCTGGTCTACAATGTGAGCAAAGTCCACGTGAGTGGCACCATGTCTATACCCTTGGAAGCACATAACAAATGCATCTCCCAGACAGCCCTGGGATGACAAAGGATACAAGATCTTAAAGTTCTTACGACAATGGAATTGTTAATTCTTCCTCCTCCTTTTGAGGTAATGAGCAGCCTTCACTAATAAGTCCTAATACCTGGACAGTTGAGAGGTAATATGGGCTTTCTACTTCCCTCCAGCTACATCACATTCTAGCAGTCTTCAGAAGCAGACCCATCAATGGGGGACCCTACATATCAGTTTTCACTGACTTACAAGTCTCTGGGTCTCTGCAGGTTTCTGTTCCCCCACTTCACTCCTTCTCTCCCTGCTGCAGGAACCTATCGTTTCTAAGACCTATCTTTGCTTTTAATCTTTGGGGACTGGAAGGGAAGGGAACTCCCTGTAGACACAGCTCTTCCGTCCTCTGCCTCTGTCCATCGTCCAAGGCCTATCAAGGATCAGACCCTGTAGTCAAGTAAAACAGGCCTAGTGTGGGAAGAGACCTCAAGGTCTGGACTAGAGCAACTGCTGCTTCCACCTCCTGTCTGTTTCCAGTCTAGATGCTCAGCTTCAGGACATGAACCCCTGACTTCCTGCTAGAGCTCGTTTCATTAGCCGATGGCAGTAGAGGGGGTAGTGAAAGCTGCCACTGCAATAGGTTGAATAAGTGCCCTCTGTTTTTGAGGGGTTCAATCAGCAGTTGCCCCATGACACCCGTCCAAACTGGCAGTGCTGGCAGGCAGGGAGGAAACCCTTCATTAAACATTTGTCCTGTTCATTAGTTCTACACATCTATGATGTGAGCATCACATAATGGGACCAGAGGCTAGATTTGCTTGTCTCTCAACCTTAAGAATAACTCAGAGGCAGGAGATCGATGTGGTGCTTTTGGTCCTGTGTGGAGATTCAGGAATCCCCACTGACCTATTCCCAAAGCCCTCATATCCACCTACCTCCCACCTCCACCACTTTCATTCACTCCAAGGTTTACAAACAAGGTCCAAAGTAGACAGGAACAGGCAGTGGTGGTGACAGTCTGTGGGTGTTGAACACGGACCTGACTCACTAAGGCCTGAAATATTCTGAACTATTTATAAAGACCAGTCTAAAGACGTCTTCATGAAGGAAAAGAAAATGAGTAAGTGCTCATTGCTGAAAGGGCCTCTTGTTTGGGGGAAGCTGGCAGCCAGCAGAGGTGAGACAAATGCTCTGTTATTTCCAGGCAGGTAGGCACTGTGCAGGGGAAGGCTGCTGTGGGGTGAGCAGGAGCAGAGGAACCAGGGATGGCTTTGCCAGAAAAGGAGGTACTAGCCCCCAGCAGGACCACCTTTCTCAGTCGAGTTCCATGTCAGACACCCCAAATGCAGGACTCCAACCAGGTCTAGGGAATGCAAAATCAGGAATCACCTTCCAAAACCTCAAGGCTTCTGAGAGCATCACTGAGTTCCAAGGCAGTGCTCACTTGAGTGGTGTTCTATTTTAGGCACACGGGCAAAAGTAATACAGCAGAAAGGGCTTGGCTGTGGCATCTTCAAATCCACAAGAGAAACCAAGGGATCTTCTTAACAATATCCTGAGGCCACTGTGACTGCTGAGCTTGTTCTCATCTCGCTTGTACTCTGAATTGGCTTCAAGGGTTCTTGTGTGTATGGAATGAGTGAATGGTTTCTATTGTTCTTTGGCCTTTTTGATTTGGGTCCCTGCAATCAATAAGGCATTTTCTGTTTCTTCTTTTGCACAAAATAAATAAAGTCAACCTGCAGTGTACATATTATTAGTGTCCTGAGAAGTCCCAAAGGTTCATTCATCGTACTGTCCTCAGTGCTAAGGAGTGGAGGCCTCTGCTTCAAAGGCACTGGAAGGAAGAACTCCTGTTGTCTACACTAGGCAGACTCAGGGAAGAGTCCCGGATGGAGGTGCCTGCCCCCCCTCCCTGCCCATGCCCCAATCTGAGGTGGGGAGTAGGGGAGGGAGCAACTCTGGACCTGCCAGAAACATCCTGGGTCCACTCTGCCCCTGGGTCAAGTTTTCAGAACTGGGGTCTCTTTGGACCCCAAATTAGAGCCACGTCCCTACACAGCTGGAAAACCTAGAGCAGTGACCTGCTTGAATGAAGTCCATGGTGATGGAGACCCACCAGCTGAAAGAAGCTGATGGCTACTGTCCTTGCCTTCACAAACAGCTGCTTCTGACCAGGACATACTCTTCTCTAACCCACAGCACCATCAGCTGGACCCAGATCCTGTATGTCCCTGGGGTCACAAGACTCAGACCGAAGCTCAGCCGTCTGGATCTGACAACAGGACAGATCTGACAGAGAGGTTGTTCAGGAAATCAGAAACAGTCTTCAGGGAACTGCTGCGGCTCCCTGCTGGTTCTGAGGTGGCACTGAGTTCTGCTCCTGGGTTTGGAGTGGGAGTGGGGAAAGGCTTCCTCTTTTGGGACTTTTGCTCCTTGGTCATAGGCCCTTGACACCCCAGAAATGTGCCAGGGCCAGGGAGAGATTTTAAAATCTGGTCTCTTTTCAGGGAGGAGGTCAGAGTTGCTAATTTATGCAACTTTTAACAAAGAATACTGGTGGTTTCTGAGATTTATTCCATGTGGGATTCAAATAGAAAAGCCTGTGGACCACTTAGGGCCACCTAAACTCTAGTCCTTCTAGAGGAAGTTTCCTTATGCTCCTCCTTTTCCCTTCCTCTTTCTCCTCCTTTTCCCCTTCTCTTCCTCCTCCTCTTTCTCCTCCAAGGAACCAGAATCCTCTCTCTTGATCCTTTCAGCACCCCCTTAGTCCCTCAAGCCTGAATGCTTTTAAGTGGCACAACTGCAGAAACAAAACTAAAAACTCAGCCATAAAACAAGACACCAAAACCATAAATAACTTAAAAAAGAAAAAAGAAAGTAAAACATGCAGTCTTTCTTGGGTTAAGCAACACTCTTCAAAGAGCCCTAAAGGAGGAATTCCAGACACTGACCATGTAACTATGGCAACCTTTAATGGGGCTGACCTCTGTCCCTTATCTTCTCAGAGGAAGGGGTATCCTGATGTGACTTCCTCCCCAAGAGCACTCTGTTCTTTCTTCTGGGCCCTGTCCCACCTGAGGCCTGGCTGAAAATGGCAGGACCCAGGAGCTTCCTGTTGCCTCCAGGGACCACAGTTGCTTCTGCCAGTCAGGCCTGAGGCAGCCTTCACATATGAACATGCTCTTAAGGAGCCAGCCTAACAGGAGGGGAGGCCATGCCCTTTTAATGCATCCTGCCTGCAGGTATCTGCCAAGGCCACAGGAGATGACCACAAGACTCCAAGGGGGGTAGAGGCCACAGATGTGGCAGTTCTGTACTCACTTTCAGTCCCAAACCTGGTCAGGGAACAGGAACAGGAAACCAAGCTTCCTTCCTCCACTTCCAAAAAATGTAATTTAAGATCCCTCTTCAGGTGTGTGATACAGGTAAACTCCGTGGGCTTTATCTATGTATCTGTGTGTATGGGTATGTATCTGTTTTCATGATGCTTTCTGTCTCTCCATGGAGTATGTGTAGTTATTTATGTGTATATGTTGTAGCTCTACACTGGGTTGACTTCGTCAGTAATCAGAACAACTCTCTCATTCATCAAAATAGCTAGTCATTTTCCGTTGGTCAACAGCTGCTGCCTCCTGATAAGCCCCAGCTGCTGCCTTCAGTCACCCTGGGAGGTACCAGCCCCTTCCCAGGGACTCATCCAGATTCCAGACTGGATTGCAGAGAAATTTGGAAACAGTAAGGCTAACACTGTGTGCAGCAGGAGGTCGACTGACTGGTCAGTGCCCACGACCCTTTCTGGTTGAAAAATATTTGTATTCTGGCCCAGGGGGTCTGCGGACATTAATAAATGTGTTTCATGTTTATTTTTATACGTATATGTATGTGTGTGTGTATGTGTGTGTGTGTGGGGGGGGGGATGGTCAATATGGAGGCCTGGGTCTTCCTGGCAGTTGAAGCCCCTTGGGCCTGGTTTTGACAGTTCTCAGGGACCAAGTCCTGTCATGTTCTCAGGGAAAAAAATAATAACCTCCAGGCGCCCAGCTAGGGAACCTCGCTGGCTGGGGGCCTATTGCTACAGCCGAGGGGCTGCCTACTTGTTACAGAGCTCCCGCCTGCCCTTTGCAAGCGCCATTGGTTCTCCGCATGCCTGGGCGTAAGGAAGGCAGGGCAGGACTTGTATGAGGAGGGGTGCATGTGGCCCCAGGCCCCTTACGTGACCCAGAAGGTGCCTCGCTCCTCCAGCAGGCTGACAGAACGATTGGTGAGGGAGGCGGCATCATGTGCCAGTTTGTAGCCAAAAAGGTGCATGGCGGGGCCGCAGGCCGCCTGCACCACCTGTGCCAGCTTGAAGGGCATGCTGAAGCGCCACTTCTCAAACTGCTGAGAGGAGTTCTTCTGTGTGGAGTAGATGTCGCTGCTGTCCTGGGTGGCCTGGGTGTTCTTCTGGATCCAGTCCTCCACCTGCGGGGTCAGGGGGATGCCTGCAAAGTGATACATCTCCCGGGCCTTCTGCAGGGGCCTGCGAGCCACGTCCTCATAGCGCACCAGCATGTAGCGGCCCCGCAGCCAGGCCGGCTGTCTCAGGCCCAGCTCCGCAGACAGACGGATGCTCTCGCAGTTGCCCCTCAAGCGCTGCACCTCCTCTTCTCTCAGCTGGTCCTGTCCCTCTGCCAGCCACTTCTTCCAGGTCTCGTACTTGCCGGCAAAGGCCACTATGCGGGAGGCCAGCACGGCCCGGGGGTCTCGCACCAGCTGGATGACACGCAAGTCTAGCCGGGGGTCCTCGGCCAGAGGCTGCAGGAACTCCAGCTGCCGGATGCGGACGGCCTTGAGGGCCATGTGTTCCTTGCGGCGGCAGGCCTCAGCGGCCAGGGTCACGTTGAGGGGGCCGCAGCGGCGGTTCTTGCAGTGGTACTTCTCAAAGACCTTCTTGACGAAGGGCGTGCAGACCGGGTCCTCGCAGAGTGAGCGGCTGGAGCCGCGGCGGAACATGAACTGGGTCAGGTGGTCCTCGGGCAGGGGGCTGATGAAGTGCTCTAGGACGTACAGGTCGCACAGGAAGAGCTGCTTAAGCACATCACGGTAGACGAGGGCCGAGCCCGCTGAGTTGGCGCCTCCTGGCTCGAAGGACACGGTGCGCTCGATGTGCCACAGTGGCTCAAAGAGGTAGAAGATGTTGCCCTGCTGGTTGAAGAACTCGCCCACGAATGAGGAGCCGGTGCGGGTGGTGGCCATGAGGAGCACATGGCGTCGAGGCTGGGCCTGGGAGGGTGTGGGTGGCTCTTCCTCCTCCTCCTTACCCTCCTCCCTCTCCTGCCCTCTGGCCGCCTCTGCTGGCTCCATGCCCAGCTGTAGGCTGAGGTTTCGCAGGCGGCTCTGCAGCTGGCTGAAGGCTGGACTGAGCTCACTCAGGGACAAGAGAGATGCATTCTCAGTCAAGACCAGGGCTGGGTCAGTGCTATTGGCATCCACCAGGGACTGAGGGATCTGCTTTAGCCTGTCAGAGACCCTGTGAGGACAAAGGCAGATGCGGATCAGTGACTGATGGGGGCTCCCCTGTGCAACCCTAAGCAGGCTCCCAGGTTGATCGCCAAAGCCTGTTTTACTCGAAGCAGACTTTGAAGCAAGGGTGTTCATGTCAGTGGTTTATTTGAGACATGATCACAGAAGAGCTGGCAGAGAGGCAGGGAGGTGAGGCAAGCGAAGGGGGAAAAAAAGTCCATCAAGGCTGAACAGGCTACTTATGGGGGCAAATAAGGCTCAATTCAACTGGGGGACCCTACACAGCTCAGTTCCTAGCCTAACTATTGGCTGATGCTTCTTCATAGAGGTTGTGCCTGGGAGAACAAGTCTAAGAAATCTCTCTAGATCCAGCAGGCCCACCAGCAGTGCCCCTGCACACAACAGCACACCGCCAACGCTAGGGGGCAGCATTCCCTGTACAGTCTACGTGAGGACATCCCCACCAGTGGCACAATATACAACCTGGGCAGCTACATGTGGCAGTCTTGCCCACTGGGTTATCTGCACCAGGATCCAGTCTTTCTGTGGGCCTGTCATCATCTGCGGGCCTGGAGAGTAGATGTGCTGTCAATGGGAGGTATCATCCCAGACTAGTAAGGTAATGATGATAACCATGGCCAGCAAGTAACAGCAAGTAACAAGTACATGCTAGGCCCTGGGCTAAATGCTTTTACATTTCATCCTTACAGCCAGGCAGGCTCCTCATTAGCCACATCTCACAGAAGAACCCAAGTCACAGAAGAGGGAAGTGATAGTCTAAGCTGCCACAGCAGAAGGCTTCTGAATCAGCATCCCAACCAGGTTGCCTGAGCCCAGAGCCCAGAGCCCAGGTCTCGCTGCTGTGCAGTCATGATAATGTGTGTGAGGCCCACTGCCTGGCACAGAGGGGACGGGATGACCAGTGGTGGAGGTTTGCCCTTGCGGTCCCATAGCGAGTCCTGCAGCCCCGACCCCACTGTGACAAGGAAGGTTTGTGTTTGGTTCTCTCACCTGGAAATGATTTTATTTTCCTTTTCGATGAAGACAAAAACTATCACTACGAAAGCGAGGAAAATGGCATATTTGCTTCTCATCCTCAGGCTGTGCAGAAAGTCCCGGAAGTCCTGGGGCAAAGCAAATCTCTTCTCCATGGGGAAGAGTGGGGCCGTAGGCACTCAGCACCAGGGTATCACTCGGAACCTGGCTCCTAGTCTTCGTCTGCATACGGGGGACGCCTGAGCCTGTGTAGACATGAATGGTCAGGAAAGCGCTGGCTGTAGATAAGGAGTCAAAAAGAGCTTTTCCAACAGACTTCCGACACTCAGCCCTGCCTAGCAGAAGCAGCTGAAGATCGCTCTCTCAGCGGACTGTGCCCCAGGGAGACTTGAAAGCAAGTTATTTAAAATGCTAATAAACCCTCTGATTCATCCATCTGGCCTCTATCAACTTATCCTTTAACCTCACACATGACTCAAAGGTTTTCTATGGAAAAGAATGTTCCTTGTCTGCAGAAGCAGAAAACCAGAACACTTAATTGAAAAATGATGAAGCATACATGCAATGGATGATTATGCAGCTACAAAGAATAACAAGAAGGATCTGTGAGTACTGATGTGAACAATCTAATATATATATATATATATATGATATGTAATGTATATGTACATATATATGGGCACATGTATATATAAAACAAATAGTAGACCGTGTGCTTACACAGGACAGAGCTTTTTGGCCTTAGCGCTACTGACATTTTGGACAAGATAATTCCTTTTTTGTGGGGGTTGTCCTGTGCATTGTAGGATGTTTATTAGCTTCCTTGATCTCTACCCACTAGATGCCAGTAGTTAGATGCCCTCTACTCAGATTTGATAATCAAAGATGTCTCCAGACACTGTTAACCTCCCCCTGTGTGGGTGCAGCGAGAGACACAAGTCATCCCAGATTGGGAATAAGAGGCGGTAAGATACCACTTGGAAAAAGAAATATTTTTAAGTGGAAGCCACATATAGATGCTGGATACAGCTGGACTGTGCCAGCAGGGGTCTACAAGGTTGGAAGCAAAGAGAAAGTAGCTTAGGAGAGGAGAGCACCATGAGCTGTACATCTGCCCTGTAACATTGTGCCCACTAGAGGCACAGCATGAAGATGTGCAAATTTTAAAACATTACCTCAAGGGGTAAAAGTTCACTACAGCTCATGATTGTAACAGAATCCTTAGCACAGCCACGGCCTTCAGATTTTAGCTTCCTGGGACAGTCTCTCCCAGGACAGGTTAGGGCTTCCCCCACCCCTGTTCCATCACAGAACAAAGACCCTCTTAGTCCCTAAGACTCAGTTGTGAAACAAAACTACTTGCAGCAGCTTGTTCAAGGGTCACACCTTCATGGAAAGTGGCTAGTTTGTCTGGGCACCTCACTATCCCTTAGCACTGGGCCGGGCATACAGACACACTCATGCATAGCTGCTGAATGACAGAATGCATACAGGAAAGGTGCCCCTCACACAGCTGTATATGTTTTTATAACGTTGGGCCAAACACAGCATTGCCCAGGGGAGGCCGAGTCACAGTTCTTTCATTCACAGTCATCACCATCTGGGGCATCATACCCATGCGTGGCCAGCATCACGAGCCCCAGATTCCAGCACAATACCCCTCCCGAAAGTCTATCCCTCCCTCCACAGAGATAATCTGCTCCAACACTGGAAAAAATCTTACTGTGACCTCATGCAGGGCAACCAGACCATCTCTCTTAGAAAAGATGGATTTTCCCAAGGGAAGTAGCTGATGTTGATGGGGTTGGGGACAGACAGGAAGGAGGGTCCCAGGGCTAGACCTTCATCATACAAAGGAAGTGGCTTCAGAGACAGCCAGATTCTTTGGAGAAAGCAGTGGGGCAAGGGTTCTGCATGTAAGGGAGTGGGTATAAACCCTGACCACTGGAGTGGAACCCCGAGCCGTGCAGGGTGGCGTGGTGGGGCAGCAGCAGTTCTCCCTGATGGTGTAGTGTTGTCTGTATATGGAAAGAGGCCTAGGAGGAAAGAGGGCTGCAAAGTCAGCTCCAAAGAGCCTGGAATATTCTTGTCTCTTCCTAAACCTGCTGGGTCATTTCCCATGCCCTCTGGAGCACCTACTATACCAGCCTCTGGTCTAAGCACTGAGGACACAGAAATGCCCAAGCAGACAGACTCTGTGCCCTCAGGGGTTGCCATTCTGGTTGGAACGGCCAACTGGAGGCATATGGGAGAGCTGAGGTTTATGGGGTATTTACTTCTGGGTGCCAGATGGGATAGTAAGTACTTCATTTGCACCTCCTCATCAAAACTGCACTAAAGCCCTATTAGATGGCAACTATCCCACTTTACAGATGAGGTCATTGAGTCTAGATCCTTTGAGCTCTGCACCTGCGCTGCAGCTAGAGCGTATAGAGAGGCCTTTGCAAACAATGCTGTCTCCCTTTCCCAGGCCTTGAGCTCTCTGAAGTTGAGACTAGATTCTAGCATGGTATTCGGCACATGCCAGCTGCCCAACAAATCACTGAGCCTGGCACATGCCTGGCAGAACACTGGCAAGAGTCCTAGACAGGGTCATGTTTCCTGTGCACCACTTTAGCCTATGGTGGGGTGTGAGGCAAGTTGCGAGGTGAGACGAGATGCGACACTGAGTCAGGGAGCACAAAGCTTGAAATCCTGAGCTTCAGCTCTTAGCTGAAAGCTCCTTGGGGCTAATGATGTGAGGGAAGCAGAAGCAGAAAGAGCCATACTTCCTGGGTTCTTAACTTCCTCGTGTATCCACCATGCCATATTACAACCTCCCAGGTCACAAAAGATTTTGATATGATTTAGAAGTTTGATTGCCTCCCCTCCCTTCTGGACATCATTTCTATTTTTGAGCTGTTGTCCCAGTTCTTCCCCACCCCTGGAAAACAGAAGAACCTTCCAAGCATTGCCCTAAATGGAAGAAACAGGACTGAACTCTGACAAGACACACAAGGCCGGCTGCTGCCTTCCTTCCTGCCCCCGGAAGCCACCCCGGGGTTTACCTTTGGAAGCCTGATCAATGGGTGGGTGGCCGGTGAGGGAGGTGTAGGGGCCCCAGGGGAGTGCAAAAGAGTCACAGGTGCCAGGAGGTCACAGGATGACAAGCTAGGAGGGGGTCACCTAGCAAAGCTCCAGGTAGAAACTGCCCTGGGGTGTCTGTGACTTCTGTGACACTGGATAGAACTTCAGCCAGAACTCACGATGCCCTGGCCAGTCCTGCCTCCCTCAATGGGCTCATGGGGAAAAAAGAGGTCTGTTTCTTCTTTTGGCAGATGCCTCTCCTCCTCCCAACACCCAGTGGTAATAGGAAGGCCAAAGGGAGGGAGTGGCCCCTCGGCTGGGCTGCCAGAGGAGGTCAGTTCCAGGGCACCGGGGTCAATGGTGAAGGCCAGCAGCACGCACCAGCCCAGCCCAGAAGAGTGGTCAGGTGGCACTCCACCTAAATGTCCCCTCCTCAGAGTCCTTCCCTGAAAGCCCTCTCACTTGGACCACCTTCCTCCCCACCACTTTCCCTCTCAGTCTATGGCTTTGCTTTCCTAGGGGTAACTGTCCTTGCTTAATGCCTGATTCAGTCATCGGGGTGTCAGCTCACGTCTGTCCCACCACTGCGTGTCCAGTGCCCGGAAGCCCAGTGTGCTGCACGGCGTGCCCCAGCCAGAGCAGTCACTCTGTAAACACTCGTTGGGTGAAAAGATGATGCCTTTTCCAAAGCATCAGACCAGAGCGAGACATTTAATTATCCTAAGTGGATGGAAAATTCGAAGAGGAGAGAGAAAAGGCCGCTGTTCTCTGGAGGAGTGACAGTCTCCTGAGCTATCAGATCATGCTGGGGTGCTGTTTTAAGGATGAAGAAACTGAGCCTCGGGCATTCAGTTGAAACCCCTCAGCTCTGTGCTAATGACAGGGAGAGTATCTCCAAGCAAATCTTAACAGGGAACAATGGAAAGAAAAACTGAGCAGAGGCCTGGAAAAAGCTAGAGAGGTTTCCCTTCCCTGCTTTCCCCTTGGGGCCTTTTCTGCTCAGGCCTCCCTCATGACCTGGCAAGGGGCCCTGCTATACAACAGTTTTCTACTTGGATGGCTCCCAAGCAAGACTTTGGCTTTCCTAGACCTTCCACTGAGGCCAAAAATGGCCGGCAGCCCCTCCAGGCCTCCCCCCCCCCCAGAGGTGGTGTCTGAGTCAGCTGTGAATGCAGCTCTGATAAGGGCCCTGCCCCGTCAGACATTGCATCAGGCAGCAAAACGCTGGCTGCTCCCTCATGAGCTTGGGGCCTAGAGCATGGTGAGGCTCAGCTGCTGCAGGTCGCGCTCACCAGTTTCTGCAGAACCACACAGGGGAGAGGGGCAGAAGGAGGACAAGAGCTGAAGCTGGAGGAGGCTCAGTGGGCTGAGACTGGGGCAGCAAAGCCACTGTGGGAAAGCTGAACCATCAACCATAGCCCTAGGGCCAGCAGGGCACCTTGTCATGCCATGTCACCAAACATGAGACCCCAGAGGAGTCTGAGTTGTCTCTTAATCCCCTAGAGCATGGAGGCAAGGAAGCCCCAAGGAAATTAGGGATGGGAGAAGCTCAAGTGCTGGGGCTGAAGTAGTTTGACTTACTTAGGGGAAGACAGAAGTCCATCCAGCCACATGGCTACCTTCTGTTTTGCATGGGGTTATCCAGAGATGGTTTTGGAGGGACCACAACTGCCAGGATCTCAAGCTTAGTATATCTGATAGGAAAGTAAATGCCCAGAAGCTACTGGACAAAGCAGTGAAAGAAGGAGAAGGAAGGAAAGCCTGAAGAAGTGAGTGAGTCCGATTGATGCTTCCACATGCCACCCCCAGGGCTCTTGTTATTCCTGGAGCACCCGCATATCTTAGGGCCCCCATTTTCTCTCCCAAGAACTAAGCCCTCCATGACCTCAGTACAAGCACATGTCCAACCTCAGGCAAGATAGAGCAGACATGGTCGAAGGTCAAGGTGTGTGTTACCTGAGCTGCAGTGAACATCTAAGGACTTGTGAGGAGCTTTGGGTTGGAGCTGCAAAGTGGATTGAGGGTTGAGGGCCTGCCTGGTGAGGATGGGGCTGCCACAGACCTTTAGGAAGCCAGCTCTGGCAGGGATCGGTGCCAGCTTCCCTCAACCTTGCTATACAGAGATGTGGGAAGCGTGTCCTCACATTCGATACTACCCCCTTTGACAAGGCCACTTCACTGGGGTCTGCTTGGCTGTGTGAAGGACATTCTGTGTAAACCCCAAAGCTGAAAGCTGCATGAAGCATAGGGTCCCAGAAGGCAGTCTCAGGTCTCCCCTTGGGTGAAGGCACTTCTGACTTCAGCAGGTGGTACTTCTGACCAGGTGGGAGCTGACCCACTGCTCCAGGCTTTGCTGCACTTGCCTGGGCAGGGCCTGCAGATGCCCATGACCATGCAGTCACGCAGCCAGGGGAGGCAGCTTCTACTGGCTCGGTTAGAACTGACCAGGATGCAGGCCAGGATTCATGTCCAAGTCTGTACACCCAGCCCCGGAAATCCAGTGTGTGAGGAGCAACTCCCAGTTCCACCAGACAGCTGGCTGAGTAACTGCGGTGCACCGTTGTGATGAGTAAGCCACAGGGGGTTAACAAGGCTGGTGCACGGCTACAAAAATGGAGTATTAAATGATGAGCCATTTTTACCTTAACCCTTTTAGCAGCACTTGCATTTTTGATAAGTGTACAAGTGCTATAATAAGTCTTAAATGGAATCTGAAACTTAAAAAAAAAAAGAGAAATGTGAGTTCAGTTTGGAAGTGGTGTGGAAAACACATTGGAGGGGTCCAGCTCATTCCTTCTTCAGTGGTCCAGGAGAGGAGGCAGTCTGAGCAAGAGCAGCAAGAGGACAAGGGGGGAAGGCATGGGGAGACGTGAAGGAGGCCAGGACAATGTCGATGACAAGCACACCAGGGATGAGACTTGAATATGTTAAGTGAAATGAGCCAGACAGCTAAGGACAAGGACTGTGTTCATCCACTTACATGAGGCACCAAAGCAGTCAGGTTCATCAGTACAGAAAGCAAAAGGGAGTTCATTGCGGCTGGGGGAGAGTGAAGGGGACAGTGTCAGTCTGAGATGAAAATGTTATACAGATGAGCCATGGTGGTAGTTTACAACAATGGGCATGTGCTCTATGCCACTGAACTGTACACTGAAAACTGGCATAAAGTCTATTTTATGGTCTATATTTTCTATGGTAAAAAAATAATCAATAAACAGTGATGCCCATGGTCAAGGAAAGGTAAGGGGAGTAGAGGACCCTAGGAGAACTACCACTCTCTTTCTTTGACTGTCAGCCTCTTTTTCTGCCACACCCATGGCGTCTGGCACATGGCAAGGTGCCAACGTATTTGTGAAGTGAGAGAATGGATTCATACACTGTCTTGAAGAGTTTGCTGTGGCTTTTGAGGAGGGTCTTCTCTTCCCAGTGCAAGTGGAGTATTAGGCATATAGAAGATGCTCAATTAGCATCTTGAAAAAAGAATGTTGACATCAAGTTACTTTACTGGACAGAAAGAAGAGCACATTATGACACTGCACCAAAAATGGATACCCTAGTAACTAAAGTAGGACTCCGTTTTGTCAAAAACATAGTATGGACATGTGCACACACACAAATGTGTGTGTGTGTGTGTGTGTGTGTGTGTAGCGGGGAATGTTCAAGAAGTATGACCATGTTAGTAATGATTCTCTCTACCCCTGTGGGTACTCCTGGCTTCCCTGCTTTTCACTTATAATCTTTGGAGCCATGTAACCATGGGAGAGGGATGTAAAACTAGTTTCCTCATCTGCAAAATATGGGCACTTATAGCATCTACTGCTTTCAGTGATCATTAGAGTTGGGATATGAAATATAACCAGTATACCCTCTCAACTTTACAGGATCCTTACTGGCTACTAAACAAAATTAGTTTGGCCTTCTCCTATGTGACATCATCCCACAATGCCAGGCGAAATTCTAAGTCTCCTCTTACACAAACCCTCCATTCAAGCAAATATGCCTTATCCATCCATGTTCCAAGTCATTAATTTAACCCTAAAGCCCTTTACTGAACAAAATACCATGTTACATTTGATTGGGAGGTCACTAAGAGTTAAAGCATCACAATTTAAAAAAATGTTTTATGAAAAGAACTGCAGTGGATGCAAGGTTCTTATAATTCTACCTTTCTCCTCCACTTGGCTTGTGCTCACATGAACGAGAGAAGGTAGGGTTACAGCCAACCTAGGAAATTGCACAGAACTGCTGCCAATCCATTCCACACCACAGCTGGCAAAGATCTTTACATGGCTAATTTTATATTATTACTCACATGCCTGTATATGTTTTCATGAATAACAGCCAAAATTTGAAAAGTCTTGGGGTTTCCCCACAAAATGTGTTTGGGTTTTTTTTTGTTGTTGTTTGTTTTGTTTTGGTAAAATTTAGGCAAGTCCACTAGAGTGTGTCTTCAGTATGAACATAATCTACTATGGGTATTGCAGCAGAAAATGGTTAAGGGTAATGACCGAAAGAAGCCATCTAAGGGCCAACTTAAATGATACATGGTGCCATTTTTTCATGTTAGATTGGATATCAAATTGTCCTATAATAAACTGTGTGGGTAATGTTATAGAGAAACCTCCTGGCAGTGTCTTGCTGCTCATCAAGTGCCCACATGTCCTTCATGTTCCCCAGCTTCTCCTGCTGTTAGGTTGAGGCTAAGTGACCAGACTCTGATCAGTGGGATGTAGGTTAGAGTGATATAGTCACTTCTAGGTCAGTTCCCTAGCATGATGCCACAAATTTCAATCTGCCCTAGTATAAGCTGGATGTAACCCATCCCAAACTGCTGCTTGGACAGCATACAACCTGTATCAGATGTAATGCAAATGAACTTACGCATGAACTTGGGAGGCTGTTACTGAGCTTGACCTGGCCTGGCCTCACTCTTACATAGGAATCTCTCATAGTGTTTATGAGCATGTCCCTTATTGAAGGACAATTTGACAAAACTGCTACAATTCTAAATCTACACACTTTTTACCTAGCAATTCTATTTTTAGAAATTAGTCTTGCAAACACATGGGTCAAAAGGAGATATACAACTGTAAATTGTTTATAATTGTAAAAGGTTGAACATGATCTTAATGACTGTTAGTAGGAGAAAAAAAAACCCAAAACAAAACCTAGCTAGACAAATAATGATATACTTATCAGTATCATTAATGTATAATTGATACACAATCAGTATCATAATGCTGTAATGATTAAAAAGAGGCTACTCTCATAGGCTGATATGTCATACACTATAAGTGATAACAGCCATAACAGTGGTAGAGTCTCACCTAGGTGAAACTGGAGTAGAGGCACACTAATACAGATACATGCTTAAACTCTCTCTAGAGAAACAAAAGATTGGCAAGAGTGATTGAGGGAAACCAGGAAATAGGAATGGGAATGGGAGTCATTTTTCATTTATATCCTCTTGTGTTGTTTGTATTTGTTACCTTTTTATTACCTTTTTGTTACCTATTTGTTACCATGTTTATTACCTTTTTCAAAGAAAAGGGGTTATAAAAAACAGGAAGAGTGTATGAACTGTGCTTACACACACTTAGTGCTAAGAAGTTATGTGATGGGCCTAACCCAGCATGTGCAAGAGGGAGCTTTACAGAGATGATGACCTGGGCAGGTTTCTAGCATCTTGAAACAAAGATTGCTGCTAAGTTGAAGATAGCAAAGCTCTCATCTAAGAGCCTACAGTCAACAGATCAGTACCAGCTGCTGGAGCACTATGAATACAAGAATCCTGAAGTCAAGCTTGTTTTATGCTACAAAATGTGTGCAGGTTGATTAGTGATGCTGTCACCTATTCTTCCTATGGGAAGGCTAAAGGAAGGAGAAGTGTATTACAGATTTGTTTCTTTTATTTTAGAAGGAGTGGACTTAGGAAAGTTGGCAATCTTCTGCGTCCTTGAGTTCTTTTTCTTTCCTTATTCCTCATGTGTATTATTATAGATCTTCCATGACTTACCCATGGAGTTAGATATTGATAAGTCCATCCTCTGTTGAAAATATTGGAAATGGAAATGCATACTAGGCATTTGCCTACTATGTTTTTGACCAGCATCAAAAGTGAATACTATGGTTTCTATTGAATGTGTGTTTACACCACCTTAAAGTAGAACAATCATAAGTTGAAACCATGGTAAATCAGAGACTGAATGTATTTTCATTTTGATCATGCTCATTACCACTAAGTTCTGTGCTCTTTTGTGGGTCTGGGAGGAGGGTGTTCTGTTAGTCTTATCGGCCTGCAACATTTCAATCAGAAATGCATGTAACTCTGAAAACCAGAAATGTATGTATGTAAATGTATGTGAACATACATGTGTACGCACGCTCGGGAGAAGTCCTTGCAAGATGAGGGTGAGAGGGACCACACTATACTCTTCAATGGGCCTTCCCATTTGGCCCTCCACGCCTGTCACAGGCTTTCTGAAATAACTGGATGGAGAAAAACTCTCAACGAATAAGCCCAGGATCCCCAATTCTAGCTCAATCCTATTAATGAATTTCCTAAGGAGACTTGGAATCCTTCTGCACCTGGAGAATGTCCAAAGACAGGGTGGATAGAATTTCTATTGTTCCCTCTCTGCTTTCCTTCTTCCCCAACTCCACCGTCTTCAGTGCAGAGGGAACAGTTTGGATTCTCAGCGGTAGTTTGTAGTTCCACAACTTCCTCAAGCCCCCACATAATGGTCTTGATTCCTTGTGGTTAAAAAAAGGACACAAGCCTCTTTCCACCAGGGAGCTCTGCCCACCAGCCCAATGCTGGGTCTCTGGGGTGGGGGTAGCAGAGCAAGGAAGAGCTGACCACTGCTGTTGTTTGGACTGATCTATGACTGTAAGGAATTCATCTGCACCTCGCCCCGGGCCTAAGGGTGAGACATCCCAGTGGTCAACTGTCTAACTGCCTGAGCACTGAGCAGAGGCCCTCAACTCAGACCAGACTTGGGTAGGGTCCCTGTTCTCCCACTCTGATGACTGTGGGCAAGATATTTAACTTTTCTGAGCTGGGGCCAGCTCCAAAGAGCTGTTGTGAGCATCAGTTAAGTTTGGGTGAGGCTCTGAAAATAGGCTAGGCTGCACATGGGCTGGTCATTATTACTGGTTTGAACAAATGTGAGCCATAGTCTGTTCTCTGTTAAGGGTAGTGTTGACACACACACTCTTTGCACCTATTTCAGTCCAGCTGGATGGCAGGCTGCCTTAGGGGAAGGACACTACCTTGTTCACTTTGACTTTTCCTACAGAACCAGCCCAGAAAATCCATGCCTGCAGTGGCTGTTGATGTGGCTATTACTATTGGTGAGGGGTCCACCTTTCTGGGATTATTTGGAAGAACACTCGCCCAATATACTAGGCCTCAGGCCTGGATACACCTACTGCCAAACAGTTCCAGACTTCCCAACTGGGTCAGGGGTGAGTCAATTTCAACCCCTAGGCCAAGACTGACCAGTGGGAAGTGACTGCTTGGAATGCAGTATTTGAAAAATAGATCTTTACAGTGAGTGCTGGGATTGCTTGGTGATGTCTGTCATGGCTGATGGGTGAGGTGACTGCTCTGTATTTGCTAAGTCTGCTTTCAGGCACTGCTCTTCAACCTTGTGAGACTCACTGGGGAGTTTCAATAGTTCTGAAGGCCTGTGTCCCACCCTCAGAGAGCACAGATGAATTGGCCTGGGTATGGCCCAGGCACTGGCTGGAGCTCTCTGGGTGACTGTAACCTCGAGTTGGCAGGGTAGAAGAGCTGCACCTTAGTGTACCTGGCTTCCTCCGTAAAGAGTCCCACCTCTGGGCAGCTCAGCACCTGGCAGACGTTTGCTGATCCCTTGCTGATCAGGAATGGATGCTGGGTGAGCAGATCTGTGTTGTTTTACTTGGGGCACAGAAGCACAGGTGCTTCATGGTCCATGCTTTTAAGAGTTTAAGTAAGTTTTTTAAAGATTATAGAGCTAATTGGTGGAAAGGATGGTGGATACTCCCCTGTATCATAACATATTACTCAGCAAGCAAAAGGCATGAACTAATGATACATGCACCTTGGATAAACTTTGAAGAACTCTAGTTGATGATAAAGTTGATTTCAAAAGGATACTACTGTATGATTCCATTCACACAATATTCTTGAAATGACAAAGTTGTGAGAGAGAAGAGACTAGTAATTCCAGGAGTAGGGTGGGGGCAGGAAGGAGGAGAATGTGGCTATAAAAGGGCAACCTGAGGGGGACGGAAATGTTTTAATGTTCTGTATCTTGATGGCATCAGTGTAAATATCCTAGTTGCAATGTTGTACTCGCTTGGCAAGATGTTACCATCTGGAAAAACTGAGTCATGGGTTGATGGGCTCACTGTATTATTCCTTAAAATTGCAAGTGTCTCTACAATTATCTCAGAAAAGAAAACTAGTTTTCACAAAGGCCGGCAGAATTTAAAATGGTCTCTGGAAAATGGAGATAAGAAGGGGATAATAAAGCTGAGCAGAAACAGTCTTCCTGGGCAAAAGCATCACGATGGAATTCATGCTGAGAAACTTTCAGCAGGCAACTTCATGTCAAGGATAAACTGGGGGTGGGGCACTTCCTGAGGGACAAGCTGCATAAGGAAGAAGGTACTTGATGAGGAGGCACCGTACTCCCAGTAAAGGGTAGAAAAAGAGGGAGACCCGTCTCTGGGGGAACAACACATCATTTAGTGTAATGAGGTGCTGAGAGACTCCAGTCTCTCCACCACATCCCCCAGGGAGGCCCTGGTGTGAGCTCAGCAAAGAGAGAAGCTGGGAGCAGGCTCTGAGCCCAGACAAAGCCATGGCAGTTTGGTGGTCAACAGAGCTGCTCCAGAGCCCAGATACCCCGGGAGATTCAGCAGTTGCTCAGGGGTGGCCTGCATGAAGGAGAACAGGCAGTGCTGCTAACTGTTCAACACTGCACTGGCAGCCAGGTTATCTGTGAGCTACTCATGGGTTTATCAAGCACAGAGCAGGTTTCAGGAGGCTGCAAGGCATGCTGCAGCTCCCAGGCTGGAAGGAGACGGGTTAAGAAAGGTAGAGCTTTTAAAAGTAAAAACATTTGGGAAAGTACCTAGTGAAACTCTAGATGATAAAAGCTCCTATTCAGTAAGTAAATGCATTTGCTGAGACTTGTTCTGGGCCAAGCTTGGGAACAGAGGGAGGAATAAAACAGCCTTTTCCTGCTGAATAATAATGGGAGTTAACACACGTAATGAAGTAGGCAGGTTCCTTGCATTTCACACCCATAGATATATTTAGTCCTCAGAACAATCCCAGTGGTAGGTACAAGAGGACCTTCTGAAGTAGTAATCACCACCCACTCCTTGGGCAAGTAAAAGCCAACCATTTACCCTGAGTTTCAGGTGGAACTGGGATCTGAACCTTTGTTGGTCCCACTGCAAAGGGGGTTTAGTGTAGTGAGGTGCTGAGAGACTACAGGACTACAGGGTTGTCTGCCTGAGCTCCTGCTGCTCCAGCTCTGCCCCTCACTAGCTGTATGACTCCAGGTGACACCTCACTGTGCCCCATCTGTTAAAAGGGAAGTTAGTAATAGTCCTGTATTAGTTTTACATGGTGGTTATAATACATTCTCATACACTGAGTAGCTTAACATATTTTACAGTTTTGAATGCTCAGAAGTCTAAGGTCAGTTTTACAGGCAAAAATCAAGGTGTTACCAGACCTGTGTCCCTCTGGAGTCTCTAACGGAGACTCTGCCTCCTCATCTTTTTTTTTTTTTTTTTTTTTTTTTTTGAGACTAGGTCTCGCTATTTTTGTCTGTGGAATCACAGGCTCACGTTGCCCGGGATACCACAGACTCAAGCTATCCCCAGCCTCAGCTTCCCAGGTAGCTGGGATTACAGGCATGCACCACCACACCCAGCTATTTTTTTAGGACTAGGTCTCGCTACAGGCCCCAGGCGGGACTCGAACCACGATGCCTGGCCCTAGCCATGGCTTCCTAGGCTGCCACCTACAGGCATGTGCCATCATGCCCGGCCTAATTCTATTTCTTTACACATCTCACGTTTGCTCAGTTAACTCCCAGGACATCAGACAATTTGTCATGCGAGGGAGGAGTTGGGAGCCTGCCTTCTGGGTGTAAGGATGTCTGGATCCTCCTTTTCCATTCACAGGGCCCAGTCTGGGTTAACACTGCTGCCAGAGCCACTGGGCCTGCTGCTCAGCAGGACAGAGGGGGAGCGAAGCACTGTCCCCACTCCAGACTGCACCCCACTAGGGACCTCGGGTCACATCCCAGAGCAGTCCCTCACAAGGGTGCTGGAACCTGTTCCCTCAGGAAGGCTACTCTATATTGCCCGGGATAGTCCTGATCCCACGGACTCAAGTGATTCCCAGCCTCAGCCTCGCAAGTAGCTGGGATTACAGGCACCCACCACAGTGCTTGGCTGCTTTTTCGAGACCAGGTCTCGCTATGTTGCCCAGAGTAGTCTTTTTTTTGAGACTAGGTCCTGTGGAACCGCAGGCTCACATTGCCCGGGATATACCACAGACTCAAGCAATCCCCAGCCTCAGCTTCGCAGGTAGCTGGGATTACAGGCTCGCACCACCATGCCCAGCTATTTTTTTGGAACTAGGGCTCACTATGGGCTCCAGGCGGGACTCAAACCGCGATCCTAGCCCTGGCCGTTTCATAGGCTGAAGCTTACAGGCATGAGCCACTGTGCCCAGCTGCTTCCTCCATCTTCTAAGCCAGCAATGACCAGCTGTGTCCCTTCAGTTGACCTCCTCTTCTGTAGTCATTGCTCCCTCCTACAGGACACATATGATTGCATCAGGCCCTCCCAGACAAGCTCCCTAACTCAAAACCCTGAACTCAACCACAGTATAAGCCTCCTTGTACCATGTGAGCTAACATACCCACAGGTGCCGGAGATGCCACATGTGGGAATCTTTGGCAAAGGGCATTCTCCAGCCTCCCACAGCACCTATCATCAAACAGGATGCTGCAAGTGAAATGCTTGGCACAGTGTCTGACAGAGATCTCAGATGCTAAATCCCAGCTGGCCATGGGAATCGCTGAGCACTTTCATCAAATATTAAGATTCTGAGGGGAAGGATCAACATGGGAAATTTTATAAGCTCCTTCATGCTTGGGTCGGGCAGTCAGGGGTGGACTGAATTCAAGTTAGCAGTTATTTTTATTCCCCACAGCTACTTAGCATCAAACCTCAATACCCAGAGCTGTTCAATAGAGGCTTGTTGACTCTCCTGAGGTCACAGTCACCCTTAGAAAGAGGAGAGGGTTTCTCATGCTGCATCAGGGCCTGAAGAATGAAGTTCTGTGGAAGACAGATCTGAGGCCGGCACATCAACCTCACACCCAGAAATGGCTGCCTGGGGGGTTTGGAGTCCTTCCTCCTCCCCAAAGTTCAGTCAAGGGGGGCACTGCAGGCAGGATTCAGTCATCAACGGGCCATTGTTAATGGAACAGAGGGGCTCTGTGCCCACTTAACACTTCCCTCCCTCAGAGGCTGCTCCCAGATGAGGGCTGGCTTTGGGAAGGTTTGGGGAGGAGCCCCCAAAGTGAGGAGGGGGGAGGGTTAGGAGTGGGGGCTGAGAGTTCCCTGTTTGGAGGAGTGAGACAGTTTGGAATACAGGCCAGCCTTGGAGGTTAGCAGGCTGGAAAGCTGGGTGCTGATGCAAGCATCCAGCTGCAGTGCCAGGAAGAGGTTCCAGAAAAAAACTGAGAATCCAGGGACAGCCAGTGAAACCCACCAGAGCCCAAGCAGACCCAGGGGTCAGCTCTCCCCATGGAGTCATCATGCTTGACCTCCCTTCTTAAAAGAAAAAGTGAAAGCTACATGGTAAATGGCGCCTTTCATTGCCAATAGAAGAACAGTGTTTTCCAAAAGGCTGGGAGGGTTTTATGTTCTGGGACTTGGGATTGGAGAAGTAGGTAATTCAACCAGAGGCAGGTAATTGCATATAAATGTCCCCTAGCTTTGCAGACCTTTTCTTTAATCAGCATTTGGGATTAGAGTGTGAGCTGAATTTCAGAAGGGTGGTGTTTAAGATCCCAAAGTCAGTGTCTGACGAGCATCCACAAAAATGTCATTAATCCACAATTCTTGTGCTAGCCATCAGCAGGGCTCATGTGCTTAACAAAGCAGATCCCCTGGGAGTCTTCACCTAGGAAACAGCATTGCCTTAAAAGATATTCCAGGAGAGGGGTTGCAAAGTGGGGACTCCTGGCTCAAAGTCGCAGCATCCCCGGGGAATTGGTGGAAGTGCCCCCTGTCTGGCTTTCTCAATCAGATCTTGAGGTATGCACACAGCCAGCTGTGCCAACAAGCTTAGTGGGTGAGTCTGAAATGATTCAGACTCTGTTGGAAAATCACTGTTTTCCTATTGGAAATCACCATTCCAGAGCAAGGTTTTTCAAACTTTAGGTTGTGCCATCAATTTGGTAGGTGGCTAGTGTTTGTCTTCTTTATAGAATAGACTAGAACTGATAAATATTGGAGTATATCATGTGTGATAAGGATAAACATCATTTTATAAAACTTCTGTTTCAGTCACAATTTTATGCATGTGTGCGTGTATGTGCATGTGTGTGTGTGTGTGTTGTGTGTGTGACTGAGGTTTTTGTCCAAATAGTTTGATTTTTTTTTTTTTTTTTTGAGACTAGGTCTCGCTATTTTTGCCCGTAGAACCACAGGCTCTCATTGCCCGGGGTACCACAGACTCAAGCAACCCCCAGCCTCAGCTTCCCAGGTAGCTGGGATTACAGGTGTGCGCCACCACACCCAGCTATTTTTTTGGAACTAGATCTCACTATGGGCCCCAGGCGGGACTTGAACCGCGATCCCTAGCCCCAGCCGCTTCATAAACTAAAGCTTACAGGCACGAGCTACCGTGCCCAGCAATTGTCCAAATAGTTTGAAAGCACTGTTCTAGATATGGAAGGTGCTAATGTTGACTGACTCTGTTTTTGTAATTTGTCTGAACCGGAAGGTTTTAAAGATTGTGGTGTGAGAGTTTCCTCGGCCCACAGGATGTATTCCCGTAGATGGGGAACAGATAAGAGGGGCTGCATGCTGGCCAGACAGCCTCTTCATCGTGCTGGCCTAGCATTACATGAACTGTACATTTTCCCATGATTGTAAACCTTTCTGTGACTCTGTCTAGAGAGATCCTTAGCACTAGTATCCCCTCGTTTGTTCAGATGAGAAATGGAGGCTCAGAGAAGCCAAGCAACCGGCCCTAGTGAACCAAAGAGGTGCAAGGCCAAGATGTGAAGGGCAGGGTCTTATCTCACCTAGCACTTTTTATCTTTCCACCTTGGACCATTCTTATCATTTGCCACTCTGTATCAGAGTTATTTGCTATAGAGCATCAAATACATGCGTGAGGAAAGAAGGAAGGAGGGAAGAATTTTGGAAGTGGGAGGAAGGGGGAGGTAAGAAAGGAGAGAAGGAGGACCAGGGGAGGCCTCTGGTGACACTAGGAATAGCCATGGAAGAGAGGGGTCCTGCTTGGGTGAACCCCAACATACAGGGGACTTAGAACATGCAGTGTGGTCTGGAGGCAGTAGGACCTTCTCAGATTACCAAGGCCAGGTCCTGACAGCACACACAGCGCAGGCTGCACCCCTACCCAGGGAGGAAGAAGAGAAGGAGCAGCCAGGAGAGGGGTGGGTGGCATCAGGAGGAGCCTACCTGAAGGTTGTGGAGGGATTCCCGATATTTTGGGGAGGTGCATGGGACTTATGATGACCACCTGGGACTTGGGTACTCAGAAGATAGGGGACCCTGAAGACCTCTGGGAGTCTGGCACTGGCCTATTGAGAACAAGCGACTGCCATATTAAGCCCAGCCCAGCCCCAGGCCTCCCCTGGAGGTTGAGCAACTGTCTGTGGTCAGTGAGGAGAGAGGCTCCCCATGCAGGTGGCCTGGCTCTGGAACTTGCGTATATAACCACGCTCCATGCTATGATACCTCGTCTCTGTTTTCCATGCAGCCTACAAATGACAGCTGTCAGGCGCTGCCAGAGCCAGCAAAGAAGGAACCTGCCCCCCCCCAAGCCTGCGGAGAGCCCCATGACTTCCAAAATGCTACCAGAAAAATGGTGACTCAAGACCCAAGGGAAATCAGAGCTTTTCCCTCATCCCCAAGAGGCATGTACTGAGTAACATAGGGATCTGGTGAATGAATCAGAAACGCAGGCCTGAGAAGGTAGTGCTTGCACAGCTCCATCACCAGGTAGGCCAGCTCCTCCCTCCTGTCTTTATGGTAGAAAGAAGGCTTGAGAGTCTCAGTTCCTTCCTTTTCTGTGGAAGGAGCGCAAGCCACAGTGTACTCATCTGGAAAATGGGCACAATCACGCTGCCCTGAGATGATGTGGTGAGGGTGAGAGGGTGCCACTTAGCACCAGCTGCCCACCAGTCCCGCCTCCTGCTGTGGGCAGGCAGGAGGGAGTTCTGAGTCATGGCGGCAGCTGCAGCAGCCTGGCACCCTGTACCGGCAGACTGGGCTGAGGAAGCTGGCACTCAGCCCCTTGCTTGACTCATTCCCCTGTTCCAGGTCTGGTCCACTTAAAAACAGAACTGGTGCCCCCTAAGGCCCCATGTTCCATCCAGAGGAGAGAGTCAACAGAAGTTTACAGAAAGCTCTCAGCCTGAGTGGCCAAGGGAGCTGGATGCTTTCCACCACCTCCCAAACAAACCCACAGTCCCTAAGAAGTTACCCACACTCTGTGATGAAAACTTCCCTGCCACTTCCTGTCTATACCACACCACTTAGCAGGCACAGATTAGGTACACTGCTCCTCCTATGGGGCTCTGGCAGCTTCATTTGTAGCTAGATTGTGGAGAGGCTAAGAGCATAGGCCTATCTGAAGTCGGACAACAGTAAATGGTTTGGATTCTGCAGTGTGACCTTAGACAAGTGGCTTAACCTCTGTGACTCGGTGTCAGCATCAGTAATACGAGGCTGCCTCATGCAATCAGATTGATGCAAATAAATCACTTAACTGAGGGTGCTTAGTACACAAGGAGCTCTTAGTACACAAGATACTCAGCTGTACCTTCCAGGAAGGCCAACATCTCTGGTACCTGGCATAGTGCTAGACTTGACCAGGCTTTACTTTTTGTTTTGTTTTGTTTTTGAGACTAAGTCTCACTATTTTTTACCCGTGGAACCACAGGCTCATGTTGCCCAGGGTACCACAGACTCAAGCAATCCCCAGACTCAGCTTCCCAGGTAGCTGGGATTACAGGCACGTGCCACTATACCCAGCTATATTTTTTGGGGACTAGATCTCACTACATGCCCCTGGTGGGACTAAAACTGTGATCCCTGGCCCCTGCTGCTTCATAGGCTGAAGCTTACAGGCATGCGTCACCATGCTCGGCAGGCTTTCTTTTAAATAGTGATTCTGACAGAATAGCAGACACCATTGTCAAAGGCAAAGCAATTTAAAACTTTGACAAAGCCTCTGGAGCTGCCTGTCTCCTCCCCACCCAGAATTGCAGTTGGAGGCCTGGCATGAGGCTCTTGTGGAAGCTGCTCATATCCATCACCACTTTCAGAAGCTCCTGTCTCAGACATGTGTCTACCTGGGCTTGGAGTGGGGAGCAGTGAGAAGGTGGGAGATGGTGGGCAGGAGAGCCCAGGGTAGGAAGTGGGGGAGCTGTCCTGGTTCTGCTCTTCCCATAACACTCTGGGCATTGAGGTCACCCAGAGATTTTCAGAGGGTAGACTGGCAGGCAGGCAGGCAGCAGACAGTGACACTCAGTGATGTCATGTTTTCCCAAAATGACTCAATGCCTAACCCCTGGGCTATGAATGGTGAGCTGTGCGCGTGGGCTCCCTGAACCCTTCCCCTCCAAGCTTGCCCAATATCTCTTCTTTCCTGTCATGTCCTGCCCTACAAGCCCCCTTGGCTACAGCATCCATGCTCAGCTCCCAGCTGCGACCCCAACCTAGAGTGCATCCACACTGCCTCTGCCATGTCTCTCTGGAGGGGCCTCCCTCCCTTCCTTCCTTGCGCCAGATAGACCTGCATTTCATTACTTCCTCTGCCTCCTCCTGGCTGAGAGACCCCGGGCAGATTCCTTGGTCTCTTTTGAGTCTTGATTTCCTCATCTGTAACATGGAAATGGCACTAACCACCTTACGAGGTTGTGTGTGGCTTAGTGAAATGTAAAGGACTTGGCACAGGGCAGGCGCTTAGCAAATGGAAAGTATGACATTCAAAGGTCTCTATGATCGGACCTCAATTTACTTTTGTAGCTGCATTAAAAAATAAATACAATAGCTCTTTCCTGATGCGTACTGTGCCAGAGTTGCTCTAAACATTTGTATAGAAGCACATTCTATTCTTATATCACTTCTATGTGGTCGTTCTACTAGTGTTTCCATTTTATTAATGAGAAAACTGAGGCACAGAGAGGCTGAGAAACTTGGCCATGATCATACAGGGGTTACCTGTGTGGGCCGCCTGACTCTAGAGACTGCATCCATAACCACAATTCCATCCTACCTCATCTCCTCTCTTTTTTGAGCAGCCCACAAATGACAGCTCAGTCTCACTATACTCCTCACTATTTCCTGCATTCAACCTGATCCTCCCCATCTCTATGCCTTTGTCCAGATTCCCCCCCCTCCACGCCCACCTGCGTGCACACCTTGCACTGGAATGCCTACCTTCTCCAAGGAAGTCTTGCCCTAGGCCTCCATCATGTCCATCTTTGTGGGTTCACCATCAGTGCACTGGAAGGTGGTTAGGGTGTTCATGCCTCCTCTCCTCCTTTAGCCTGAAGATGCCCCTCTGCTATCTCCAGTCCACCCTGAATGTCAGGCATGACCAGCCATGAGTGCCTGGACAGAAGGTGGCAGCTGTACCACCTTATGTGTGCTGCCCAGGCAGTGTGAAAGAAAGTGTAGCACCCAGGATCCCACTATTTCTTGAGGACAGTTTGAGGGCTGCAGTTGGAACCACAGAGTGACTCCGCCCCATGCCTGTGCTAACAGCTTGCCAAAGGCTTCTCTTTTTGCTTAGAGGAAAGGACTTACCACAGGAGGCCTCCCTTGCCTGGGAAGTATGCTGGACCCTGGAGACTTGACAGATATCTCATCCTCCAGCCCACCTAATTTAAAGGGGCATCCATGTGAAAGCAGGCAGGACTAGAGGGGCCTCTTCAAGGGTTCCAGGCCCATTATTAGCATGCCAGCCCAGCACTACCTGGCAGTTATAGCAACTATCTGCCCTGGGTCCCACTGCTTTTTCCCACACAGGATCTCTGTGTTAGTGGCCCTAAGTCTCACCACCTCTCCCCAAACACAGGTCATCCCCTACAGAAGCATCCTAGAATGGCACTATCCTACCTCCTCGCTGGCAACTCTGTCACAACCGCCACTTATGTTCCACCATAAGCTATGACCACGCATGCATGGCATATCTGGGGCGGTGCTAAGCAGTGGCGACACAAGGGTGAACAGGGCTGTCACAGTCCTTCCACTGTCCCTACCCAATGGACACCACAGAACATAAAGTCAGGACTGGCAAGACAGCAGGGTGAAGTACAGGGAAGGGGATGTGTTGACGGCTCCAGGAGACACTGACTTTGGCTTCCAGACGGTGATAGCCAGGCTGAGGCCTGCAGATGCATGGGAGCTGGCCACAGAAAAAGAAAGGTGTTCTCAGGAGATGGCAAGACTGCAGAGAGCAGGACTGGGAAGTAAGGGTACTCTGGAACTTGGGATACTGAATACCTGGCGAGAGCTGGTGAAAGAAGAGCCTGAAAGATCACCAGGCCCACAGAAGACACTTGGGCATCACCAGCAGCTCCGTGATAACTCCAGGGTGGGGTTTCTGTCTTGGGGGAATGGTTTTCAGAGAGATAGAAGACCCTGATCTTCAGTTCTTCCCGCAGTCACGTATGCTGCTTCCTGCTAGCTCGCCCAGGGGAAGCTACCATCAGCAGAAGGCCCAGCAAAAGAGACTGTTGACCATCAGAGATGCCCAGTGCAGGTCTGGCTTGTGGGGTGAGGTGCAAACTTCCACTGGCAGTGGACATACCCTCTACTCTACTGCCAGGCTCCCCAGAGCTCCCTAGCTAGACACCAGTGGCATGCCCTGGCCAGGGTGATGAAATGACTGTCTTCATGTGTTGGTCTACCTCTCGGGTCACAGACACAATAGAACTGCACCAGTTAAGAGCACTGATCCAGAGCGAGGCTGCCGGTTCAGACCCTGCTTTGCACTCACTAGCTGCAGGATGCTGGCAACTTATTCTGCCTGCTTTCCCATCTGTAAAATGGTGGTAGCAAGAGTCCCTGAGTCATATACTACCTGTAAGCATTTCATGTATGCATGGCTGAAGGCACTGAGTACATCATCATGTGTGTTAGTCACTACTACTGAGGTGCCCTCTCACCCTCCACTCAGACACCTGCATCCAATGCAAAAGGAGGAGAAAAAGTGAAAGAGAAATAGCATATTTCCAAATGAAAATAAGACAGGGTGCCTGATCTCTAAGGTCATGGCATTTGGGTTCTCTCCTCTGAGAATGACTTTCTGCTTCCAAACTCACAGGTTCCGGATGTCTAAACTCAGGGCCTCTTCAGGCATGTCTGTGCTTAAGCCTGTACTTGCAGACACAGGCCCCAGGTCTCTGCAGAGGAGAGCGAGAGCTAGGGGCCTGAAGCCCTGCCTGTCCTTGTGGTGGCAGTTGTGAAATTCCTTGCTGAAAATCAGTGCAGTTTCAGCCAAGGGGTGGCCCCAGTTTGTTTTCAAAATATTTCCTCAGATAATGCTGCTTTGGCTCAGACATGTTAGCACTTTCCGGAATCCTGCAGATGGTGAGGCAGCTGGAGAAGAAGAGGAAAAGGGATGCAGGGAAGAGGGTGGAAGAGGCCCCAGGCTAAACCTCAGGTAGCTATGTGGGTGCGCACAGGTATAGGCGGGTCTGCACAGCAGTGTAAGGACAGGGATGCACAAACAAGACAGAGAGCGGTTCCTCCTGTGTCTAAGATATGGAGATTTCTTATGAACTAGAACTTTCCTCAGAAGCACAATGTGTGTGTGGGAGGAGCGTGGGGTATGGGGTTGGGAAAGGAACCTAGAGCCCTTCTTCCATCCGAAGTCCTTGCTAACCTTGCGTCTCCATGGAACCTAGTTTGAAAACCCCTCTCTACAGGAATCCTACCCTTCTTGGGGGGTGTTAGTACCCATATTATTTTAAAATGTGTTCCCTAGTAAAGGAGAGGAGAGGCACAATGGACTATGGGTGGAGGACTGTGGGCACCCTGGTGGTGGATATGGTGTGGTGACAGCCATCTGAGGAGGTGTGATCTTTATACTATGCCTTTGAGTTACATACTGTGTTGTAAACCAATGTTGCCTCAAAAAAAAAAAATGTGCAGGCAGGCACATTTCCTTTTTTTTTTTTTTTTTTTTTTTGAGACTAGGTCTTGCTATTTTTGCCCGTGGAACCGCAGGTTCACGTTGCCCGGGGTACCACAGACTCAAGCAATCCCCAGCCTCAGCTTCCCAGGTAGCTGGAATTACAAGCACTCACCACCACGCCCAGCTATTTTTTTTGGAACTAGGTCTTGCTATGTGCCCCCGGTGGGACTCGAACCGCGATCCCTAGCCCTGGCCATGGCTTCCTGGGCTGCCGCTTACAGGCATGCACCACCATGCCTGGCACAGGCACATTCTAAACTCCTCACAGGTATTAATTTACTTAGAGTCCTTTGTAGTAGCTTAATGTTACAATCCCCAACTTACTGGTTGGGCAACTAATGCCCAGAGAAGTTAAGTAACTTGATCAAGTTCACACAGCCAGTAGCAGTAGCTTTAGAATCTATGCTTTTAATAGTTCCATCATTTGTCTTTTGGAATAAAAGTGTCACTGTGTTTGGGTATTTTCCTGTATGAAAACATGTATTTGCGCCCACAGATGTTTCAGTATGTAAGGTGTCTTCCTGTTTACTGGAATATTTTCATGTATGTGGGGAGAGGGTATCTGAATATGCCCATGACAACACATGTGATAATCTGTGAGTATATGGGTGGGCAACATCTCTGCCATTAAGCCTACCAGCTAAAGGGCCCACCCTGCTGTAGTCTGGCAGCAGAGGGACAAAAATACTCCCTGCACGGAGGCAGGACCCAGAGTCTCTTGTCAGTGCCTGTGCCCCAGATCCCAAGGTTTCAGTTTGCTGGCCCAGTCTACATACAATGAAAAGATCCCTCAGCCATCCCTGGGGCCCCCAACTGCCAACCCTACCCAGGGACTGCCCTTACCTGAGAACTCTGGTTCTTCCCCTTCTTGCTGGGTGCTGGGTTTGAGAGCAGGCCAAGGGATAAACTGAAATTATTAAGTTATCACAAATCTGCTACCTACCCTGCAGACACTGTAACTTACAAAAGCTTGAACTTTTACAACCACTGGCATGGAGTTACACCACCAGCCCTTAAATTGATACGACTGGCCCCAAAGCAAAGAACCTTGATATTTAGCTGGTCTGAAGTCCTGCAATGTACATATATGGGTATGGAAGGTATCTTCACAGACAGCCCCACCTTGAGTGACAGAAAGTGGAGAAAATTAGATTTGATCCAGTCACTCTAAACCAGTGTTTATAGGCTGGGCGTGGTGGCGCATGCCTGTGGCGGCAGCCTAGGAAGTTGCGGCTGGGGCCAGGAATTGCGGTTTGAGTCCCGCTCAGGGCAACACAGCGAGACCTAGTTCCAAAATAGCTGGGCGTGGTGGCATGTGCCTGAAATCCCAGCTACCTGGGATGCTGAGGCTGGGGATTGCTTGAGTCTGTGTACCCCAGGCAATGTGAGCCTGTGGTTCCACAGGCAAAAAACAAAAAACAAAAAAACCAATGTTTAAGACACAAAGCCTCCTTGGATGCCACAAAACTGGAAAAAGCACCACCATCCTCCATAAGCAAAGTCTAACTGGCCAACCAGGAGCCCACCCTCCAGCGTGCTGCAGAGGGCAAGGTTGGAGACTTACTCAAATCGGGCAGGGCTGATCTGTGAGCCGGGCCACCTCTTCTCCCACATGCTCCTCCAGTTTCTAGCCTCGGGTCCAGTAGCACAAGGACAGCCAGCTGTGGGTCTGTTCCCTGACTTTTGAGGCTCCCAAAATCAAGTTGAAGAGGCGGGGTGTGGGCAGGAAGGCGGGAGCTGTGGAGGCAGCCAGTGAGCCAGGTGTAACCACAGGAGACCAAATCAGAGCTTCCTGGGCTGGCCTCCCAGAAGGTTGTTTACTTGTGCCATTCTGGAGAGGTTGAGCTGGGAACTGGCTTATTTCTTTTCCACACTCTTCCTCCAAATCCTTTCCAGAGAGTCCTCCAGAACCTCAATGCAATGACAAATTTCCTAAAGCCCAAAGAAACCCACAGTCTCTCACACATAGTCATCTTTGTTGGGGGATAGTAGGGGAGGCCCTAGAGAAACAGGGGTGGAGACGAAAAGTTACTGGATGTCAAGGGTTTCCATGGCCTCCCTCCATGAGGTGGGGAGGGAATGGAGGTGGGGGGTACTGGAACAACCAGCCAGATTTGAGGTGATGGAGGCCAAGGCTGAGTGTATACGCCTTCAAGCACAGAACAGACCGACCCACACCCAGATGTGGAATCCATGTGCTCAGGGCAGGAAAGCAGTATTCTCTCCTCTGTGTAGGCCCCTGTCCTTTCTATGGAGAAGAAAAAGTGTATTTCACGTTTCAAAGGAGAGCTGTTTTCAAAGGAGAACTGTTTTCCTTTCTCCTGAGCAATGTTAAGGAGGGAAGGGGGCCGGGCACGGTGGCTCGTGCCTGTAAGCTTCAGCCTATGAAGCGGCCGGGGCTAGGGATCGCGGTTCGAGTCCCACCTGGGACCCGTAGCAAGACCTAGTTCCAAAAAAATAGCTGGGCGTGGTGGCATGTGCCTGTAATCCCAGCTACCTGGGAAGCTGAGGCTGGGGATTGCGTGAGTCTGTGGTGCCCCGGGCAACAAGAGACTGCGGTTCCACGGGCAAAAATAGCGAGACCTAGTCTCAAAAAAAAAAAAAAAGAAGGGAAGGGACCTCTCTGAATGTTTCATTAAAGAGAGTCCCTGGAAGATATCCTAGCAAATATGCTCCCCATGTACCACCACTCATCTGACCAAGCTCCTAATGTCTTCAGTGTCATATCCTGGGATGGAGTCAATTTCTCTCCACATCTAGTCTCCCAGTTTCCATCCTGGACAGTCTGTCCACTCAGCAGTGGAACAGGGAGACAGAAGATCAGAATAGCAGTCTTTGGGAACTCAGTCAGGTGGGCTTCCTGTGGAAGGTGGGCTTTCTGTGGAGGGTAGGCAGGGGCTGGTTAGGCAGTGTGCAGCCAGAATCAATCTGTTCCTTGATTCCTTCAAAGGGTGCTATTTTCCCCTCTGCCTGTTTCAGATACTGTCTCAGTGGCTCTTTAGGGGTGGACAGGGAAGTGAGAACCCTATACCAATGGGTGACCCCTTTCAACCCTTAAAAGGCTATGTAATATCAGACTGAACACACGACCTGAAGGGGTCAGTTTCCTAGTTTTATGATACCTTGGGCAGCCACGACAGCTCTTTGAGGCCCAGTTCCTTATAAGTAGTGGGGATGATAATCATTCCATAGTTATCCCCCATGGGGCATGTGTGAGAAAGTACACACTGTGGGTTATGTGAGCATGAAGATATCACTCCCTGCCCAGCTGCCCGGACTCTGTCCCTCCCATCTCTCCTGAGGACTAGATACCACTGACAATTTCAGTTCTGCAAAGCACATAGCAGGGACAGGAAGGATGGTCCTGATGTCGGCTTTTGTACTCACCAAATGCGTAATGGGAAGAGGTGGCAGATGAGGGCTGATTTCTATGCTGGCTACAGTTGAAAAGGTTAAAGATGTTTATCTGGCAATTTCTCCCCAACCCAAATTATGGTCACAAGCGGCAGATTTGTTCTCATTTTTTCACATAAACAGTGAATCATCTCTACCTGGAATTACTGAAATATCTCCCTGCAGTCACTCCCACATCCTCATTGTTTTCTGATTCCAGATCTACATGAAAGGCTTAAGAAGCCTGAGGCCACCTAGTTTTGACTCCCATGGCTTACAATGTAACACGGCTGGGTAGAATGTATGGGAAAACAGGGCTGCAGTTAAAAACCAAATTAGTGTTGCTTTTCTGTTGCCATGGAGAACCAGTGGGGACCTTAGAGCTAGCTTGGCATGGTGGTTACAGTGTGGGTACCAGAGCTGTCAAATCCTGGCTTTGTCCTTTATTGGCAATGAGACCTGGTGAAGGTACTTAGCTTTTGTCAACTTCAGTTTCCAAATATGTAAAATGGCATTAAAATGCAAACCTCATGGAAGATATAAGGGCTTAACAATATATGTTCAGCTCGTGATTTACAGAAGCATAATTATGGGTGTTATGGGGAAAATACTGACTTCCACCTGAAATTGAGAGTGGTCCAGTTCAGATCATTCCCTCTCCCTTCTGGGGCCATCGCCCTGGCACTGCCCATATATTTGTTAAATTCAGCATTAAGACTACTGAATGCTTGGACTGCACACTGAACATAGTCACAAAGAGGCAGGGGTGTGGAATGACACATTTATTTGCAATTACATGGCCAGGTCTCACCCCCACCCTATTCCTACATTTTAGAATCCCTGCCAGTACGGAATCACTCCCAGGACTGCTTGCAGTCCACATTTCATGAACATGAGAAATTTCTGCTCTTCTGAGACGATGCCAGCTGGTGAAAAGGCACCCACCCTCATAGCACAGGGACTGTGGTTGCCTCTCCACCTGCTGCCACCACAGAGGCATGCCCCTGGCAAAAGTCACAGCTCCTAAACCCTTCATGAAACACATCCTCAGCCAGACCAGCAAGAGCCAGAAAGAAACACCACACACTGCCCCCAGCTTGGCCAGATACAAAACGGAGACTTTTCCGCTGCCCATGTTAGGGACACACAGGCCAACGATAAACCTGGAGTCCCCAAGGCCAGTTCATAGGGCACGCTGCTTGGGCGATTTCCCCAAACAAACCAAGCAAAGCTCCCTAGAACCACCCAGGGGCCCCTCCCTTATAAGAAATCATTCCAACCCAGTTGGGGTCCACCAGGCTCGGCACAGAACAAGACCTTAACAAATAATAATGACGGGTATCATTCATCAAACATTTCTTGAGCTATTTATTAAGTACTATGTGTCAGGCACTGTAGTAGGTCCAGGACAATCCTTGAAACATCCTGGAACCTCAGACACTAGTGCAAATCTGAAAATAAATGACTTCGTGTGCAAGAAGAATACCGCTCTCCCTAACCTTGGAGTCTTACAAGTCCTCCACCTCCTTTTACACTTGCAGATACACACCCAGGGCTGCAATCTCCTCAGCAGTTTCCCTGGAAGTCCCCAGAGGTAGCACATCCGCTGGCGGAAGGGTGCAGGCTTCGCTTACAAGCCCTGTCACTGCGGCCACCCAGCTGTCCATCCCAGCACCGGCCTGCCAGCCGTTTCCACTCTGTTCACAGACCCCAACACGCCGCCCATCGTCTGAGTTTATGAATCACTCCCTCCTCTCTGCCGACCTCGCCCCCGGAAGGGTTCCACACACAGACACATCACCCAGAAGTGAGTTTCCCCCACTAGACTAGCTGCTGAGAAACCCTGAGAACTGACTGCATCGTCTACTTTCCCCTCCCCACTTGTCGGCGTCTGGGTCCTAGCCACAACTTTGCAAAGACAGGCAGTCCCTCCCCTCCAGTCGCTTTGCGGGGTGGGGGGGTGGGGGGGTGGGGGGGTGGGGGGTGTCCCCCTCATTGGGGAGCTGGAGGGAGGGCGGTAGACAAAGACCAATGTTTATTTGCGGGCAGAATGTACGTGTCTGGTCTGAAGAGCTACACCCCCCGCGCTCAGAAATTGCACTTCTCGACCTGACCTGTGGTGTGAGCGCAGAACCAGCGCGCGGTGTGCCCGGGACTTGAATGGTGATGATCAGTGCGTACCTGGCAGTTATAAAATTGGCTACAGCGGGTCTGGGAGTTGTGAGTGCCTGCGTGGGGATTTTCCCGAGCCGGGAACTCCCTCCCTCACCCTCCATCTCGCCTCCCGTTCTTCCAAAGTTTGGCGCGCTCTCCCAGGCGGGAAAGGTGGGGGGCGCACGGTCGGGCGGCCTCCCCTGGGCCCCGGAGGCGGTTCCGGGAAACCAGCGCCCTACTTACCCCGGCAGCCAAGGCTCCGCCGGCGGGGGCGGATCCGACTCTCCAGGCTGGGGTCCGGCGCCTGTAGCATCCGCTCGCAGCTTTGCCCTCCCCTCGGAAGACCGTGCAGAAGTGGCTCCCGGGCGTAGGCTTCCTCGCGGCTCAGGCTGAGTCTCTCGGGAAGCGGCGGCGAGGAAGGAGGGAGGCGCGGCCCGGCCGGTTCGCACGCCGGGCGGGAAGCGGCGCCAGGCGGGCGCCGTCCTGCGCAGCGAGCGGGCGAGCGGTCCTGCCTGGCGCCCTCCCTACTCGGGCCCAAGCCGGCGCGCGACCCGCGGCGGCGGCGGATTCCTGAACCGCTTCCAAGACGCCCCGGGAGCTCGCCTCCTCTTCTTCCTCACCCCACCCTGCTTCCACCCCTGGCGCACCCGGCAACTTGGGACCGTTGGCGAAGTTGGCTCAGCTCGGGCTGCGCGCCGGCAGGGCCTCGGAGTGGAAGAAGGGGAGGAGAGGGAGGAGCTGAAGGGGGATGGGGTCGCCCCCGCCCCCGGGGAGCCGCGCTCTCCAGGACCCCTCTGAGGGCCTTTGTTCCGGGTGCTGCACCTCCGCCCGCCCCTCCCCAGGGAACTCGCTTGAGACGGCTCGGATCCCCACCCCCTCCTAGAGGGGTGGGGTAGTAGGTGGGGGGAGGCAGCGTGGAAGTGCTCATGCTTCACCCTATTAAGGGAGCCCCCCAAACCATTATCTCCTCCCACTCTGTTCCTCCCTAGGGATACCCACCTGACGCTGACCGGGTGGGGGTGGGGATGGAATCTTCCCGCACACACCCCATCCCCGGGGAGGGGTTAGGGTACAAATGACAGTCTTTCGGGTTTCCAAAAGCCACGCACCCCCCTCCCTCCCCGGGCAGTCACAGGTCACCTACTAGCCCTTCTGTGCTTTCTTGCTAGGCCAGTGCAGGGCTCTCCAGTACAAGGTGTCTGCGCCTGCGAGGTTTTGGCGCAGGTTAGCTAGGCTGTTTTCCTGACTTCCCAAAATAGAGGTATGGGCCAGTTTAGGCCTCTCTAGGACCTAACTCCTGACATTTAAAGGGAATGCATAGGGTTTAGACTCAATAAGTTGTTTCCTGTAAAGGAGAAATCTAAGAGAAAAAATCCTCAACATAGCATTTGGCTTCCCTCCATTCTCCTTTACATTTATAGATAGAAAATCCAAATGGAACTGAGCTAGCTTGACCCAGGTTTTCCCAGATGGTGATCTTCCCAGGTGGGAAAAGTCAGAAGTTCCTGTTCATTTTCTGGATCCAGCAGAGCCAAAGTTCCCAGCCAGGTCGCTGCAGACTGGCAGGACCTGGGCAAAATGCTTGGAACTGTGAGGTGACCTCTGATGCCTCTTTGGCAGAAAAACCCAACTGCCTCTTTTGGTTCTGTTCAAAACAGTTCTGTGACCTGCTGTTGGTCAGGGTCTGAGGTTAGATAAGAGCTACAGACTCCAGCTCGTCTCCCAGGTAAGCTCCCTTAATCCCTCTTTCTGCATCTCCTTGGGTCCTGGCTGTACTCCCCCCACCTCAACAGGTTGCATGCTCTATCTTTGCCCCTTCTTTTTTTCCAGGCCCAGTCACTTCTGGGAAGTAGGGCCTCACAAATCTGTCGAGAAAAACTACATTTAACTGCACCTGCGGCCTTATAAGGAAGGCTTTCCTGCTGGGATATTAGGAGTCCTGGATTTTATTACCACAACTTTCTGAAGCACCTCCAGGGAATCAAAGGCAGCAACCTGAAGCTATCACCACTAAATGATGGAAATGAGACTGTGCCACCCAGGTGGGAGGTGGGGAGGGGGAAGGAGTGAGACTGTGTTCTTTATAGGACTGGCTCCCACTTTGTGCCCCTGCAACCCAGACCCTAAACTGGAATAAGGGGTGGGAAATGAATCAACAAATGAACACCTTATTCATTGATTTGGGTCTTTATTTCAAAGTTTGGTGATGTTTTTGCAACCTGATGTTATGCCATAGGAACATAACATCTTGTTTATGTCAATTAGTCTGTGGAAAATTTGGTTTCATTATAAGTGGTTTTGCTTCAAGTTTCCAAGAATCTACTGACGACAGACATTAAGTGAAGACTGACTGTAGTGGTGACACAGTGTGTTGTGTGAGCCAGGGCCAAAACTGGGGGTGGTCATGGTGTCTCCAGAACAAGACCACAGGTTATACAACTTCAGGAGGCACATGCAGTTGGGAGGTGTGATGTGACTGTTGGCTCCTCAAATTGTGTGCTGACTGCTGCATCCTCGCTCCTGGAGCTCAAGACTCCAGGCCTGCACTTGAGAGATGAGCTGGAACTTGTAGTTGGACAGGGCTTTCTAGATAAAGGGGCCAGTGGAGTAAATAAATAAAGATAGAGCAAATAAATAGAATAAAGAGATAAAGAGCAGAGTGAAAGTGAGCATATTCATTTCCCAAGCTTTAGTTGGGCATGGCAGCCAATGTTGGGCTTTTAGCAAGGGTATCTTGGGTGCAAATAAGAGGTACTAGGATTTGGGGGATTTTCATCCTAATATAGTTTCCAGTCTCAACTCCTTCCCACAGTGTCTCTGCCAAAAGAATTAGTCCTCCCCCTGCCCCCCCCCCCCTTTGAAAAGCTGAAAGAACTTTCCAGGCCCACAGGCAGAATTGCAGTGGTTAAGAATGTGGCAACCTGCCGGGCACGGTGGCTCGTGCTTGTAAGCTTCAGCCTATGAAGCTGCTGGGGCTAGGGATCGCAGTTCGAGTCCCGCCTGGGGCCGGTAGCCAGACCTAGTTCCAGAAAAATAGCTGGGCGTGGTGGCA
>PVHY01005219.1:0-85025 GCA_004024945.1 Uropsilus gracilis
GATTCTCTAAGGTTGAAGGCCTGTGTCTAGATTTATTTTTGTTTGTTTTTGGTTTCCTTGTTTGTATTTTGCATTTCAATTTCCTGTTGTTTCTGCACAACTTGTTGTAAAAACTATGTTTTCTCCTATGATATGTCCTTGTTCCTTTATCAAAGATCAGAAAACTGATTATATTTATTTGAGTCATATTGTATGCTCTATATCTGTGCCACTGTTCTATTTGTTTATTCTCATAATGCCTTGATGATTACAGCTTCATTGTAGATCTTTGCCTTTTTTTTTCCCCTTCAGTATTTTATTGAAGGGGATTATAGGTCGTTTGAACCTTAAAATCCATTATTTTTATTCTTTTACTATATTCTCATTTTCTAGCTGAATGGATAGAATTATGATAATCTCAAGTTGAAAACCAATAGAAGAATGTAAGGATTCTGGGAGGATCTAATTGGATGGTTTTTTACCAGTTAGAAATATCTTCATTGAAATATTATGTGAATACATAAGAAAAAATGAAAACAACCAATGGGACTGAACCATGGAGCGAGAGAGGAGGGGAAAGAATGTGGGGGAGGTGAAGAGCACAAAAGATCAGGATGGTTAACAAATGTTAGTGAAGTGGGAAAGCCCCCGGATAAGAAAACAAATCAAAACAAAACACACACACATTTACCAGATAACAAGAGAACAACAGAACAATGGGTCAAACAGCCAACAACTGAACATCAACTTAACCAACCAACAAATTGCAGAAAAATGGGAGATGGAGTGACTGGAGGGGGGATACAGAGGAGGGATATGGAAGGAGGAGGAGGGATCAATTAATGCACAATTGTGACAAATCAAGAAAATTAATTAAAATAAATAAATAAATAATAAAAAGAAAAAAAAGAAATATTATATGAATAAGAATCAAACTTTCTGATTTAAATATTAGAAAGCATGAGGTTATTTTAATTTTTACAACTTGAGTGACCTGATGGTTATTTTAATTTTTACAACTTGAGTGACCTGATGATTGAATTAATACACATATTAATTCTGGAGAAAAAATATATCAATCTATGTAAGAAAGTCAAAAAAAGGAAGGAAAATTATCATAAAGCAGGTATTCTTTTTAAGGCAGTCAATAAAAGAAGGCAGTAGTGTAAGGATTGAATGCATACATATTGCTTGATTTAATCAAAATATTAATAGCAGTTATATATGCATTGCATATTTTTTGCATGCAATCATGGAGAGGTGTCCACGAATTCACAAAATTACTGTATAAAGAAAATATTTAACAGCACTTTGTTAAATGAATCAATACATGTAGAAATTTTGCTAAATCATATTTACTTTTCATCTCAGTATCTCTAAATATAAATCTTTCTCTTTAAATGTACAATCATCCCCCCCCCTCAACTTAGTCTCTCATTAAGGCTAACTGGAATTCAGAACAAGGTTTCATATCTAGATTTTTTTCCTCTTATCTTGTATCCATTTTTTATTTCCTCGAGTGATATTCTAAAAATACTCTACAGCGAGTCATCTTTGTCTATAATTTCAAGTTCATGTTCCATTATCATCTTATAAAAGGTTCTTTTTTTTCCCTTATCCTTTCTGACTCATCTCTGAAAACTCGGCTATCCTACTATATGCTCTAGGTTAGTAAAATATTTGGGATATATATATATATATATATATATAATATATAAATACTAGATATACTAGATACTATATATATATATAATGCTCTCATAATATACAAAAAAAAGCAGACTTTATCTATGAACTATGGTGCTGTTTTTGGATATAGCTGATTGTCTCCCCACCTTATACCGATGAAATTAATCCTAGTCCTGAGATTGCAATATGGAGGTTGGATAGAGAGAGGTTCAATGGAGGAGAGATGGGAATTGGCCATTTTGTAAAGATGTGAGCCATGTGGACTTGGCCAGGACCTGGGGGCCTATAGCCATTGGCAGGCCCAGGCTGGCAGCATGTGTGTTAAATGCAGGTAAGAAGTTTGCAGATTTGAACTCTGTGTTGGAGTTTTTTTTTCTGAGTTTGACTTGTGCCTGCGAGAGGCCGTGCAAAAGTTAGCCCTGAAAAGAAAGTGAACTTGGCTGGGTCCGGTAACATGAAGTTCCTGCTACCTGAAGACGACAAGGAGAAGGCAGCGTGGAAGACAAGGAGAAGCATGCGAAAGGAGCAGCCAAAGAAAGATGTCTTCAAACACACAGATTGAACTCGGACTGGCTGACATTGGTGAGATAATCAGGACTGAGAGACTGAGGATTCTGTGAGCAATCTGGGGAAAGGATTTTGGACAATGCTGAGAAAGGTTTTGGACAATGTTAAAGTAATTGGAGTTTTCCTTACATGTTTCTTGTGTAGTTATTAGGATAATTAGAAAATCACTTTGTCAGAAATAAATTAGTCTGCACTGATAAAAAAAAAAGAAAGAAAAAGAAATTAATCCTAGTCCTAAAAGAATAGGAAAAAATGCTGCTCTCTGGTCAAATGTACCTAAATTGTAGCAAATTAGAGTAAAGAAAAGAGTCCAGCCTTAATCTGTAAGTAAGGATACACAGAAGAGCAGTTGGGGTACATCAGAAAATTAAAGCATATGTAAGTATGAAACACCTATATTTCTCTACTCATATCTTTTTGTCTTTACATATGAAGGTATGCCCTTTTCATATGTTGCAGTGGAAATCACTCTTAACAAATATTCACAGAGCCTGGAAATAATGATAAAATATATCTTTTTTATAAATAAATATATACAAGATGTATATAGGAATAAAAGAGTAGAGATTTAAAGTTTTAAAGTTCAGTCATAAAACTCATAAGGAAAAGATTCATTGTGAGTCTATTTTGTTTTCTCATTCTAGAAGAGAAGAAAATCTGTTGTGTAAAATCTTTGTTTCTTTATTTAGTATCTTTACAGTTAATTGCTATTACTTGTTATACCACAACTTCACTTCTCTTTCTGCAAATTTCTACTTCCCTTCTTTCCTTTAAAGAAGAGCCTTTAACACATATTGATGCCAAGTGTACAAAAAGCTCTTGTTAATAAACCTCCTTCATGCATATATCTTTTTTTTTTTAATAATTGAAGCATAAAAAAGTTTTACAAAGTACTGGTTATGCAGGTTGTAGAAAAAACTTGCATGTGATTCTTATATTTTAAAGGTACATAGGCATATTTGGGAAAATAATGCTTCTTGAGCTTGCTTTAAAAGACAGTGCTTTGAAAATTGTGATTTTTTTGAAAAAATAATTTATTTATATATAGATTACATATCTATGTGATCACTGGGGTTCACCCCCCTGACTGTTCCCACCCTGTCCCACCCTCCTAAACACCCTTCATGCTTATGTCTTAGAGTCCACATCTTTTTAGTCAAAATGCCTCAGTAAAAGACAGAATAACCAATTGACTACAGAAATATTTCACATCTCCTCAAACATCCGAGTGCCCTTTTCTTCTGCCCTTCTTTTTATGGTGATAACTCCATGGGGTTCCCTCTCACTACCATAAAGTAACTAACAAATTATGAGTACCTCATATACTTCACCACTGTGGGAATCCTAGTTATGAATTTAAATCTGTACACATCCTATTTTTTGACACATCCCTAAGTTCCTTATTCACAGATTGTATCCTTATTCACAGATTGAATACTGTGTATCCTTATTCACAGATTGAATACTGTCTGCAATCCAATTTAGGTTGCAGTCACCAGAAAGCAGTACTTCTTCCTACTCATTTAGACTAGGATGGAGTTGGTAGTGACAGGGAGGGTAGACAATCAGCTATATTCAGAGATGCATCATACAATACCTGCTATGTTCTGTTTCTTTGATCCTCTCTGTATCCCCACCCATGACCCTCTAGACAAAGTAGATTGTATGACACATTTCACAAATCTGTATCTTCTTTTACTATAAAGTTTCTTTGGTGCTTTGCTGCATAATCCATGCCACTGTCTAATATTTAGTAATGTATCTTCAATAAAAGCTGATAAATATAGATAGGTGTGTTTGAATAAATTCTGTGGTGGTGGTAAGACATATTTTAAGAAAGATATTCAAGGGTAACTAAGGAAAAAGAGATAGGAGTATATCATTAGGGCCATAAAGCCATTTTTTCCTGTTAGTATAATGTAATAAATAAGAAAAAGCATCCAGCAAGAGGTCCTCTTTATTCCTCATAAAAACATTTCTAAGTTGTCCTTCAACCAGAACTAATATATATAATAAAAATGCAGTGGAGATGAAGTTGGCAACAGTGTCTTAATGAATATATGCTGGGGGAAAAATATGCTTAATTGACAGTCCTCGAAACACAAGCACCATTGCTCCAGGAACAGATACAGTATAAAATGTTCCTGTACAAGTTTCTCTTATTGAGTCCCTCTGGACAGGCTGGTTTTGACATATGAAAAAGCAATTAAATCTGTAACTTGTGCATGGCTGAGAACAAGGCATGTGCCGAATCCCCATAAAGACAGGCATTAGGTTTGTTTTGTTTTCCAATCTTTTTCCCCCTTTCTTAGCAATGGAATCTCTGAACTGAGATATTGGTTTTCCTAAAGTTGTCACTCAACCAGAGAGTGTTTCTCAGTCCTGTAAGAAAATTTAAAGTTCTCTTATTGATGGAATAAATAGAATACAGAGCAAGCATTCCCACCGATTTAAATTGGCATAATAGTTTTAGTTTCAAAAATCACAACTACTCCAGTCCTCCCCAAAGATTCTGTGACAAGTCATCTGGTTTATAATCTAGACAGGCAGATGGCTACTAGGATTTAAGATGAATCTTCACTACTCCAGGAGATGGAATTGAAGTCAAGGGAGTAGGTGCTAAATGGAAGAATTATTCAGCACACTGACCAAGAAGAGGTTTTGGGAAGTTATTAGGAAGGAATCATTGAAACTATCAGTTCAGTACACAGCAGTAGAAAGGGAGGTAAACAAGATAATAGACGATGTTAGCAGCAAAGGAAAAAAGAATGATCAGATATTATTTCTTTATACTGCAGTTTTTTTTTTTCTATTCTTTGCATAATAATCTCAGGGAATGTGGTTTGTGTGTTACAGGAAAAAAATATTACTATCGGGCAGACAGATAACATGGTTTCTATCACCAAAATAATTATATCTTATGTTTTTGAGAAAAAAAAGATAGATCTTTTTTTCATGACAGGGGTAAGTTAAGAAAAGATAATAATGCTAGTAATATTATTTATTATGTCTATGAATTAGAAAATAACCTAGTATATTGAATCATTGAATGGCAAATTGTACTCAACAGTATATACATCACTACTTCTAAGTAAGATCAATGTTATATGCTCATTTTGGAGATGAAAAATTAGGTTCAAAGAAATTATATAGCTTGACAAGGTCACAGAGCTAGTAAATACAAGTGCTAAACCCTAAATTACTTTTCAGCATAGAAGCCTATGTATGATCTTAAATTATATTTCAATGCTAGTTTTTTCACTGATTTTCATCAGTGTTTTATGTGATTTGTTAATAAACAATGACTGGTAATTCATATATATCATATGCATTTTACAGATGCAGAAAATTGGAGAGGTTGGGGAGGGAAGTATAGAGAAAGAAATCTGACAGGAATATGATACAGATAGCAAACTTACTTTAGTTGCACTAGAACTTATGTTCTTCTATCCTTGGAAATTTTCTGAGCTCATATTTGGAAATATGCCTGGATGTTTATAGAGAACAGTGAAGTTTTAGATCCTTGGATAATATCTAAAGAATTCATTCGTGTGAAGAGAAGCTACTGGGTAAATATGGAAAAATTTAAACTTTGAAAAACTGACATCTACAGTGGGTTATATGTATTGAATATGGTTAAACTGATTAATAAAGATAACAATGTGAATAATAAAAATCTATCACCATTGTAGGATTCTTGTTAACTTAGATATTATTTCAAAAACTAATAAATAAAATATAGAATTATCATTTATTCTACCATTTTAATACAATCTTCGTCATTGAAAAACTCAATTGCAGATCAAGGAAGTCTCTATTTACAAGTACTCCAACCTGTAAATTAAGCATAGAATAATTGGAATTATTTGTTAGAATTGAAATATCATCATGCAAAACTACACTGAGCTAAAGGATACAGATATTGAGCATCAGCACTGTCAATTTACAAAGGAAACATCTAAATGTTTGTGTATTATATATTGAAGGGACAAAAGCCTCTGTGAAAGTCATCTTATATAAAAATTTTGAACTTGAATTTGATCATACCTTTATGTTCAGCTGCCAAGATATAATAATTACAGCAAAATTGCCTACACTATGGGAATCCTACCAGTTAATATGGCCTTTAGTAAAATTAAGTACAAAGTGCAGCAATTTTTTCAACATTTAACTTTTAAAGAAAAGCAAGAGGAAAACATCCCTAAGAATAAACCTAAAAATTTGAACTTCTGAATATAACTGTAATATCTTTACCATACTTGTACCATATTTGTATTCAACATATCTCTATTCACACTCACACCCATAATATACAAATGTATATGTATATATTATATACATGTGTAAAACATGCATGCACATGTTTGCATATCATTTATAATATATTCACTCTATTATATATTATATTCAATGCATATGTGCATGTGGTAAAAAAGCTCTATCTTCCTGCATCTATGTAGTAATGAGAGAGAAAAGAGAAAGAGAGGAAACAGAGAAACAATATAATAAAAGAAATATGACACGAGACAACTGGAATTTTTAAGAGACTATTGTATACAAATATCTAGGAGTTATTGATTTTGGTGTAATGATGGTGGTTTGCTTATGTTTAAAAGTCTTTTCTGATAGAAGATAGATAGATGATGATGATGATGATGATGATGATGATGATGATGATGATGATGATGATGATAGATAGATAGATAGATAGATAGATAGATAGATAGATAGATAGATAGATTGATAGATCGATAGATAGATAGATAGATAGGCAGGTTGAAGAATTTAAATGTTAGATCATATGCTACCCAGGAGCAGGTGATACTGTGGACTTGCAGTAGTTATCTGGGGTCTATATTATATCCCGATGGGTAAATGGAAATATCTGAAAATTTTTTGATTGTTAAAATGAAAAAATATTGATTTTTAACTAATGTGTAGTTAACATCTACTAACATGTAGAGGTAGAGGGAAAATGATCCAACTAAATATGCTGAAATACAGCAGATAAAGATCACCATCCACACAGATATAAAAATTGATTTTGTTAATGTTAGTACACCAAAGTTAAAAAATTATGGATTATAGATCAAAACCTTTAATTTTGTATATGCTTAGATTTCTTCATAATTAAATATAAAACCAAATGCCAAAATATCTTAAATTTTAATTAACTTTTAAATTTTTGAATCTATTTAAGTAAAATAGTTATTGTAAATTAAAAATTTGAAGGGTCTAATTTTGTTAGACAATGATTATTAAAAAGAACTTTAGTTATAATCACTAGGTTATTGATCAGCAGACCAATAGTTCTCTAATGGAAGAATTTAGTCACAGAAATGTACCAGTTAGGAAAACGGCTTAAGTTGATATACTAATGGGTTATAAAAGCTATTTTATTCCTACATGAAGATGTTAAAATACTTTAAGTTACAGAAGTTAGACTAAAATAGGGTAAGCAGGAGACCTAAATAAATATATGTAATAAATGAAAATATGGAATTTTAAAGACATTTTAAGGAACCATGATTCACTTTAATAAAATGTTTCTTTAAAAGATACACTATTCAATTCCTTTAAAACTCTACTGAATTAATTTGAATTTATTTACACATATTTTACTAAAATGTTAATTTTTTTGAATTTGCATGAAGTGTGAATAAAGTGTGACAAAACACTAGCTTTTAAATGTTTAGTTATGTGCTTAAAATGTTCAGTAAGAAAACACTTGGCCACCTTTAAGGAAATTCTTTGCTTAGAAACTGCTTTGTAGTTGATCCTATAGTTTTATATATAACATTAAGACAAAATATAATCAGTTAAATTCCTCCTCTTTTAATTAAATGTCCTAATAAATGGTAGTAGCCTAGAAACTTAGTAAAACAGGAGCAGTTAAAAAAGTGTCCAGGTTATGTACTTGTCAATGTTTTAGGGGAAAAACAAGTGGCATGACTCAGGCTTTTCTGTTCTGTTTGGGAGGGGTGGGGACCCTAACTTTCCCTAAGAAGGAATTGGATACCTTGATGGTTTTTCTTTTAAATTTAATGAGCAAAGGGAGATAACCCTCTTAACAGTGATTTTAGAATTTTATAGATGACAATTTGCTCTAAGATACATGAATTTGTTCATGTGATCTGTGTATAATTTCTTGAGCAGAATTATAGAATGCCATGCTGTCAGTAAACCAAGCAAATGAGATTTGACCATTTAAACAAATGTTTGCTGAGCACTTATATATGTCAGGAACAGTTTTTCTTTTCACAATTTATAATGAAGGAAATAGAAAATAAATCATTAAAAAATTAAATATCAAGTAGTAATATTTTTGTTAGGAATATTAAGTTATTACATAAGCTTTAAAAGGAAATAAAAAGTGACTGCTGATATCACTTATGGTAGGGTGTTTATGGGATTACTATTTGATAAATTGATATATTAATTTTGAGAGGAAATTGACATATAAGGGAAGAATGTTCAGGCAGATGGCATGAATGAAACCCAGAAATAGGAGTTTCCTTAGAGTGCAATAAGAGCGGAGAAACCAGTATTTGTGTAACAAGTGTGAGGTAAGTAGAAAGAAGTAGGCTGACAAGGAGACAAACTTTTTGGGTTATCCTACGAGTTACAGGAGCTATTTAAGAGGGGGAAAGTCAAGGAAGCAACATAAATCTGATTTGATTTTGAAGAATCTTTTGACTGCTATCTGGAAGATGTTTCTTATTGGGACAAGATTATGAACTCAATACAGTGGTCCCAGCAAGATAAGATATTTTTTGGATCACTATAGTGACAATGATCGTGTCAAAAAATGGTGGTTTTGATGGATTTTGAATGGTAATATATCAGTATTTGGTTATGGGCTGAATCATGTCTTTGGGAGGAAAAAAAAGATGTAAGAAAGATCTAAGTTTTCTTGGGCTGACTAAGATGCAATAGAATTTATTGAGGAAAACTGAGAAAGGGTAACTTTAGATGAAATTCTGTGTGGGAGAAGATAATGTGTGAGATGCTTTTATATATGAAATGTGAGAAGGCAAAGGGAAATGTAACAAGCCATTCCTGTTAAAGACCCAAACTAGATATATAAACTTAGAATTGCCAGACTATGAATATAGTTTTCATGGTATTAGATGAGTGCACTTAGGTATGTAAGTGTTGATAGAGAAAGGTGAAAAGCAAACAAACAAAAACAGAAAGACTCTGTAAGAAGGTTGTTAATGGAGCAGGGACTGACAATGACATTGAAATATTGTGCTCTTAAGACTGAAAACAGTGTCAGGTGTGTTACAGGTGTGTGAGGAAAATATTTTAAGAAGGATAAATAATCAGTTTTATTACCTTCATCTGATAGTTTCAGATAAGATTAGGTTAAACCATTAAATTGAGGACTGTCAAAGACACTGTTCATCATTACAACAATTTTAAGAAGTTTTGAAATTATTTTCATTTGAATTAAATTGAAGTGCTTTCAGACAGAGAACAGTTAAAAATGGAGAAGAGATGGGGTATTGCTGTTCCTGGCAATATTTTATGGCATTCTACATATGCTGAAAAATAGAATCACCAAACTGATACATAAAATCAAAAAATAAAACACTATGGTTAGTTTATAAAAATTAAATTCTTTTAAAAATGAAGTCAATAATTTTAGGGTACAGGTGAATGTTTATTTCCTTGATGACACTATCATTCAGAAAAAGAAGTGTTTCATGAAAACAGATGTTAAGGAAAAGTTACTATTAGGCTGGGTATCAACTTTTCCTAAAACTTTGAAAGAATTCTGTAGGGAAACTAACAAAAATATCTTAGTCAGATTCATTATATTTAGAGTATTTGCCATCAGAGTGTCTATCATAGAGATTTGTTCTCATATGATATTTTATTCTTGTTATGATAAGATAAAGTCTAAATTATACCCCATCTTTAGAATTATTCTTGGAAATAGTAATAATTTTTCTGATTACTCTTTTTTCCAATTCAAGATATATCAAAATTACATATAGATAATAGAAAAAATAATTCTAGAAGGACAACCTACCATGAGAAAGAGGATTTTGAGGAGATTAGTAAGGTTTTTGAGTCCAAATGCATTTATGATGGTGGTTATCTTAATCCAATACTTAAGGATTGGATTTTTACCTCCCTTTCAGACAGAAGTGAAGAATTGGAAGCATTATGCTACCTGACTTCAAACTATTTATAAAGCAATATTAATGAAAACAAGGTGTTATTGGGATACCAATAGACTCATTAATCAAAGGGACACAATTGAAAGCCAAAAGTAAACCCACAGATATATCGATTTCTGATATTAATTTATGATATAGAATCTATGATCATTCAATGTTTCCCACAAATGATAGTTAGAAAACTAAAACACATTTAAAAAGATGTTGAATCTCTAATTTCGTAAATAAAAATGATTTTCTAATTTCATAAATAAAAATGATTTTCAAATAGGTGAAAGGTCTTAATCTAGATATAAGATCTGCAATGATAAATATATGAAATAAAAATTGATGGTATTTTTTATGAATTCAATGATAAAGGAGTCTTTGGATAGTTGACAATCGCTACAAAGGGAATGCAAGTAGAAATAAGCAAATTGATTATGTCAAATTAAAAGCACATGTATAGCAAAAGAAAATATAAGTAGATTTAAAAAATAGAGCCTACTAAATAGAGAAAATATTCACACATTATACAACCAAAAAGGGGTTAGTATTCAAGATGTTTATAAGAACTTATTCAATTTAACAATAGTAAAAACACCAAGTTAAAATAAGCAGCAGATTTTGAATAGACAATTGTTCCAGAAGACCAAAAGACACATAGAATAACACGTCTAATAAGTGGGATGTAGATTAAAATTACAAGAAAAATCACCTTATACTCCTGAGAATGACACATTTTATAAATTTCCCCAACAACAAACACTAGCGAGCATGTGGAGAAAGTGGAACCCTAATTCAATGTTGGTCAGAATGTAAACTGGAGCAGCTGTTTTAGAAATGGTCTAGATTTACCTTAAAAAAAAAAAAAAAACTGAAAAGATGACCAAAAATACCACTCTTGGGAATCTATCCAAAGAAGGTGAAATCTGAAAGCATTTTTAAAGATTTAATCCTTTACAGTGTTATTGTAACACTACAATAGTAAGGATATAGTGGCAACCTAAATACCATGGCAGAAGACTGGAAGAAGAAGATATACTAGTTCCACACTGTAGAATACTACACAGTCATAAGGAAAGATGATAGGCTGCTACTTATAGCAAACGAAGTAATTCAAGAGAACTGTGAGTAGTAGTTTCAGAATAACAGACGAATATTATATGTCCACATAGCAGATGATTCAACAAAACAAAATACTTATAAAATTAGTGGACACTAATAAATGAAGTAGAGTTCCTGAGGTTGAACAAAGGGGGATGGAGAAAGTGTTCAAGGGATAAAAGAGATATAATAGTGGGAAACCAAAAAAAAAAAAAAAAAAAAAAAAAAAAAAAAAAAAAAAAAAAAAAAAAAAAAAAAAAAAAAAAAAAAAAAAAAGGAGTAAGAAATGAAGACACAGTTAAACGTTAAACTTAGGCTGTGTATGATTGTGTATGAGTTTAGTTATGTGTTAGTTAACTGATAGTCATTGGGTAATAGACAATAGCATGCTATTAATAAATTCAGAGTAGAGAGGGAATATTAAAACCTCTCTAAATATAATTATATGACTAATTATAGATAATTATAGAGATATAATTACATTATATAATTATAGAGGTTGTTCTTTTAAGTTCTTTGGGTCATCAGGAACAGACGCTTAGTAAGAGAAATAAAACCATGTAATGCTGTTGTGCTCCATGCACTATTGGACATTCTTTACATTTATATTGCCCTTATGGTGTAGTCATTGCATTAGGGGAAGCTATGGGCAATCAGTGAGAATCACATAATGCTTCCTTTTAATGTCAGAAGAGATATCATTTCTTTCAAAAGAAATAAAAGTGAAAGGCTAGAAAATAAGCTAGTAATTGAAAGTAAAGCCTTGTACTTTCCATAGTAGGGACTTTTATTTGCTTCAGTGGGATAGCAGAGAAAGGTTGTAATCAGGAGATATTTTGCCTCACTTCTTAAGCTGATTCATGAAATTGTACCACATAAATATACACACTTAGTCATTTTTTTAAAATTTTCACCAGACGACTTTTCTTTTCCACATCAAATTTGCTTTTATGTAACAATCAAAAAATTTACTATGAAGTATCCTCATTCTAAGATTTTAGAAAATGATAAAAAATACATAGCATCTTATCTGTTAACCCAAAATGAGATAGTCAGATACAAAATAATTATTTTATTGAAATAATAAAATATGTCACATGCAAAATTTGTAAGAATTTTGAAGATAAATGATGTTTTGAGTGAAATACCTCCCATGCTAGTAACTATCTTTATCTCAAATTAGTAGTTGAGCACAAAGGCTCTGGAACCAGTCTAATAAACAAAATCAGTACTGTGTATAGATGTGGGCCAATTATTTATCTTTTCTGGGTGTTAGCCTTTACATCACATAAAAGAACATGACACCACCACATCACATGAAAGAAAATAACACCACCACCTGTGCATAATGGGTGAGAATTTATGAATTAATAACCATAAAATACTTGGAATTGTAGTAAGACATAATAGGGACTCAGAAAATAATAGTGAGGGTTGTTGAACAGAACATCCCACTCTCATTTGAACTGCATCTCATATCTCACCTTTGTGGATGCTCATTTAGTGAAGCTGAAAGTCAGAAAATCTTGAGGGTATGTGAAGAACCTTGACTTAAGCATATTTACACCCTAAGGTCAAAATTATTAGCCTATTTCTCATTTAGGATGAAGAGAATTTAGCAAAATTTTTAGTTTTGAAAATGTTAAAGTTAGTGAGGTTTAATGTTTTGAAGAACTGAGGTCTGTTCCTCTGTTCCAGAACTCATGGAGGACAAAGATCTTTAGATATGCCATCTTGATGCTTTAAGCAGTTCACAAGACAGCCTTGTAGAAATAATATTGAGTTGCATTTTGTGTTTTTTTTTTTTTATGAAGTTATTGCCATGTGCTATATTTCTTGGAAACTTGTCTGTGGCATAAGTGTTAAAAAAAGGTGAGGATTTCCAGTACAAACCATTAATTCTTTTTGAGGAAACACATCATTCCCAGGGGCTGCTAGTGAGGCTGCAAGTGACTTTCTCTTCACATTCCTCACCTCCCTTATTAGAGAAGTTGAAATTTCTAAGGATCTGGGACCTTTTCCTGAAACTTCTAACATTTACTTTAGGAAAGGGCAGGTTCTCTCAGCATGCTGCTTTCGAAACACCCACATATACAGCAATAGACAGAAAAGCTTGTTATTTTATGTTCTGAGCAGAGAGAATGAGATAGGGGCAGGTGATTGTGTGTGTTAACAGGCTAGTCTGTGAAGAGATCATGGTGTTTCTCTCTGGAGGCTTGAGAGCTTCACTTTGAGTCCTCAAACCTAAAAGGGAAAATGCCAATAAATTTACACCATCATTAAGGTAGCATATGATTACTGTGATGATGGTTGTTCAGTGCAGGTGAGACAAAAAGGAAAGCCAATAATTCTGAGAGAAGTAATATCTTTCATTGTACCAACAAGTAAGCTGTGTGTCATTGAATATCAATTGATACAGCTCAGAAGATAAAAATAGATTTACCTTCACATTAGAAGAGCAGAAACTGAAAAACACTAATGAAAAAGAGTTGCCTGCTCCAGCTAGCCTCAGTAAATGCCAGAGTAGGGGCAGCATCAGACAGGCTGTCTGTGAAAAATCATTGACATTATTAGACTTGCCTGTGAAGTCTTTCTTTACAACTAAATTTTAACAATGTGAAAGCATTCATATTCCAATTTGTGCATCTCGACACTAAGTCTTCTCACTATGTGACCTGTCTCTTTTCATTTTCTTTCCTCTATTTTAAGGATATGTGTATAAATATTTCCAAGGAGGGATATTTTTAGTGCAATTCCTGGATCAAGGAAAGAAGTTTCCTTCAGATCACCAGTTAGGGGATGTACAGTAGCCTCTGATGCTAGCTTTCTGGTCACTTTCATTCTTAGCCATCCTCCCTCATACTGTTTTTGTTTGTTTGTTTTTTGCTTCTTACTTTCTTCCTCTTTACCTCTCTTCTTGAAAAGAGGGAAATTGGCCCCATATATCATGTGGCTCTGCAAGCAACGTGAGGCAAGTATCAAATATTATGTATATATGAGCAAATGGTTTGTGGACAGAGTGTGTTCACCCATGATTTACTAAGGGAAAAGAAAAATAATAGGATATTGTTTTTTTTTGTTGTTGTTTTTGTCTCCAAACATATGTATTGGAATCACATAGTAAACCTTTAAACACCAGGAGTTTTAAAAAAAAAGATTTTCTGAATTCTTTTTTTATTATATAAATAATTTATTTATATATGTATTTCACATCATCGTAATCCCCAGGAGTCACCCACCACCTCCCCTCTATGGCCACTCCAGGTGGCCCCCCCTCCCCGTTGTGTACTTTCATTTGGTTGACCATATATTAGTGAAACCATTTGGTTTCTGTCTTTTTCTTTCTGACTTGTTTCTGCTGTTATGATTTCTTCTTGGTACATCTATGTTACCAAAAAATCATCAAATTAGTCATTTTTAATTGATGAGTAATATTCCATTGTGTATATATACCACATATTTTTCATCCATTCATCTCTTTTGGGACATTTGGGTTGTTTCCTTGTTGCAATTATAAATGGTGCTGCAATGAGCATCCTAACACAAGTGTTCCTTTGTACACACATTGAGATCTCTTTTGGGTAGATTCCCAGAAGAGCGATTGATGGGTTAAATGGTAGTTCCATTTTCATTAGTTGGAGGGTCCTCCACACTGCTTTCCATAGTGGCTAGACCAGATTACATCCTGAATTCTTTTGCATTTTTGTTGAATTCTTTTGCATTTTTGTTGAATTTTGATAGTTTAAAGGTCAGTATATGGAACTAACTAGAATTACCTAAGTGAAAATAAGAACAGTTTCTATTTGGGTGTTGGGGAGAGATACAGGGTGAAAAGTTAATGACCTTATGTCCAATAGTCCTTTGTGTAAGTTTGAAAGGAATATGTGTTCATCACCAAAACTACCATGGGTTTTTAATTCGGAGATTTTAGACAAATACACTGATTAAATATGTTTGTGGTCAGTTGCTTATCTCTGTGTCAATTATCTTAGATTTGGGATTTTAGACATAGGCCCAGTGTTAGAAATCCTTGTGCTAACGAGCCATTGTAGGAAGGTTTTCAAGAGAAAAATGAGTGATATGATAGAGAATATTTCAGGTGAAATATAACTAAGGCTGGTTCCATTATCCCACATTGTAGGTTAAGTGAGTTGGTCAGGGTTTTTCCTCCATTAGCTTATATGATCAACACTTGTGGTATTGCTTGCTCCCCATGATTGTGCATATGCCCGAACCCAGTGGTGTGTGTGTGTGTGTGTGTGCATGTATGCATAAATGGGTACACTTGGACCTATAAGGTAACAATAAAGGGGTATTGAAACTCTGGGAGGGGGGCAGAGAGAACATAGTTAGGGAGACAGTAAAAAGAGAGAGGAGAACTTGAGAAATTTAAATGGCTGTTTTCTTCACTGTTTCTTATTAAAGTTTACAGAGATAATTTCAAGGACTTCCACATTCTTTGTCTACTACAACCAATGAAGAACCTAGTTGGATTGGGATGGTTACAAAACAATGGGTCTCTCCCTTCAACTCAGGACTCTAGATGGCTGTTATGCAACTCCTTTTTGTTTTTACAACAAGTATGTGAAACTTAAAGTCCAAAATTGAATCCAATTTTTGTCCCTTACATCAATGTTTGCCTCCAGTTTTCTTCATTTCAGTAAATGGTCACTCCATATACCAAAACCAGAAACATTATATTAATTCTTAATTATTCCTTTTGTAATATTTATATCAGAAAATCTTATCCACCTCCCTTGTGTTATATTTAGAATTAAAGCACTGTTTTTCTACCTGTCACCCTAATCTAAGCAGCACCAACTATCAACTCTTTCCTGAATTATGACTATTTTTTTGAACTTGTCTTTCCTCATCTCTTTCATGTCTACCATGTATATAATTTCTTATCACCAAAACAGACACGAGTGCCTATAAAATCTAAGCTATATCAGTCCTCTGCTTTCACCATTTTACACAAAGAACAAGCTGAAGACTTACCATAGCCCTGATGATAGTTGATGAATTTATGCAACTAGAATATTGGTTAGGATGGGCTATGCAGAATTCTTTCTGAAGTAAACTGGAATTGTTTTTTAAATTATTCTTTAAGTCATTCAGCAAGTTGGAACTCAGAAATGAACTGGTGCTATATAGCTAAAAGCCTGGCAATAATAGAGACAGATTCTTTCACTTGAAGTTGTAGAAGTGATTATTATTACCTTTGTAGAAAAAATAAGACTTTTCACAGAACTCTGAGGAACTTCAACTGCTGGTGGTCATGTGAAATTGGAAGGACTAGCTCAGAAGGTGGAGAAGTTAATGCCAGGAACCAAGAAAAGTAATGGAATAAAGTGTCATAAAACCTCTGGGGTATATGTAAAAATGACACAAATCCTCTAACCTCAAAAGCTAGTGTTAGACTTCTATATCTGCAAAAAAGGCAATGATGAATTTTCTTATTTTTACACTTGATATATTTTGCAAGTATTGGAGTTTTTAAATATAGTTATAATAGCAAAAATATTACTGCTCTATGTTCTGTGAGATGTCTAGTTATTTGACTTTGATTATTCTTTCCAAATGATTTTGATTATACTAACATTCTTAAAGTTTCAATTTGGGGAGAAATTGCACCTTCTTATCTATTAATCATTGAATTATAGATTTGTACAGTTTTTATTATGTATGAAATCTTAGGAAATGTTCTATAGATTTTGAGTTAAAATAAGCACTGAAATTGGAATAAAACTATTAATATAGAGTTAGTATTATATTTTCAGATCTTAGGCAGTTGCAATGAAGATTAAAAGGTTAATTAATTGTAATAATTTTGATAAAGGCTAAAACAGTTGTAACAGGATGTTGTAATACATATTATGTAGGGTGCACTCTGATGAGCAAAAAGATATCCAAGAATAAATATGACTGTCTCTTAAAGATGTTTTTATTCCAGCATTAAAAGACTAGAGCAATTTTGGTGTAAGTTGAAATACTAAATGCAAGCTGAAACTATATGTCCCTTAAAGGAGAGACTCTTTTCAGGATTACTATGACTTCTTCATTGCTCAAAATGGCACTTACCATAGAGAATGCACTTAACTAATGCTTCTTGAATACATTAAAGAACATGAAATATATGATTTAAAAGGAATCAAAAATAGTAGGCAAGAGCAGGTTGCAGAATCTAAAACCATATTCAAATGTAAATAAAAGACAGTATCAAGCATTTATAAAGAAATAAAAATCACTTCTGAATAAGAAGAAGCTCCACTGAAAAGGGGGCATTTGAATAACTTTTGTGACTGGGCAGATTTTAACAGAGTTAAGATTTTTTTTAATGAAAGAATGATGAAAACAAAGGTTATAAGTGCTGGCAAATGCAAATAATCTAGTATGTTGCATGTGTTCATAGTATATAACAGGATATTTGTAGAAGACAAAGTTGTTTGAATATAGGATTAGATTAGAATATGATGATAATAATACAAGTTAAATTCACAATATAAGGGAAAGTTGTATTTGAACAGTTCAGTAAAATGAGAATTATGAAACCATATATTTGGAAAAGTAGTCATGCTGTGGCGAAAGATAGTTTGATTAAAAACTAAGATTTTAAATTAATCATATTAGATAATTACAAAATAGCAATGGCTAAATGTTGACTAAATAGGCACTCTTATTTCCACAAGAAAACCTATTAAGAAAAAGACTATAAACTATGGAGAAATGTTTGTTAATTGTTATTGTTTAAATAACTACTTCATTGACTGAAAGTTTAAAGAACTAAATATTTTTCCACAGTTGCAGCCACCTGGTGAGTTCCTAACAGTTAGACAAAGGCAACTTTAAGGAAGCATATTTATCACTACACCCCATGCAGTTCCAGCCATAAAGAGTTCAACTCCAAAGCAGATATTTCCCTTGGGCTATAAAATTTTATTTCAGAAAAAACTCCCCATGGGAATTAAAGTTCCTTTTTCTTTTTAATTGATTCAAGTTTTATAGTTTTTCAATTATTCTGATGTTACACTGTTATTAAACTTACGTGTACCTAACAATCTCAGAAGTAAATAAGGATGAATATAGAAATAAGGATAGTTATAGGAGTAAATAAAATGAATTTCTGTAACAGAGGCTTAAAATATAAACATTATATTTACCCTTAATGGCAGAGAAACTGAGAGGGATACCTTCTATTTCTTTATATAAGAAATGTAAAAGTTTTCTTCACTATGTCCATTTTGATTCCAGTGACAGAAACATGCATGAGTGGCAATTAAACACATAATTATGATCTGACTCACAATCTATTTATTTTAAAGATGAGTGAGGTGGGATGATCATACCACATTCACATCTAACAATAAACTGCATTGCTTCATTTCTGAGAATGGGATTTGATGAGAAAAGTTCCTATGTGCCTTTTATTTAACACAAAGCTTATGTCGGAAAGGTAAAAATTATACAATATAAATCATAAAGTAAACTTAAATATCTATAATATTCAAAAACTAGATATAAGAAAATAAAAAAAAATATTTGTTTCCAGTATGATTTTTTTCTGTATGATATAAAGAAATGAATGCATTCCCCAGATGTTCTAGTTTAACTTTAGAAGTTAGCCCTCACAGGTCACTATAGCATTCATTTACTAAATTTACCACTCCTTTCTGTTTTACTCTCCTTTTCTCTCCATATTCATTTCTTTACCTAACTTTCTGCTGGGGTTTATTTGGATTTTTAATGATAACAGGCTCATGTGGTACATAATAATCAGTAACTCAGTATTTCTGAAGTTGTACGGATGATGTGTTGTTAGAGAACCCTCTTTTTCTTTGCAGTGACTACATGGTATTTTGTGATATGAATACCTTATAATTTATTTAATAATTATTCTGTTAAGTATTTTATTATCAATGTCTCATTACAAATGATGATATAGTAAATATGCAAGTGTATATGAACACTTACAGATATTTCTGGAATTAATGAAACTATGGAGGTACAATGTCTCCTTTCTAAAAACTTTCATAAAAAATAAAATACCTTGCAAACATTTTAGTTTTTCTATTAATTTTAATCATTTTACACATATTTATTGAAATTCAAGTGAATCTCTATGTGCCAGGTACTAGTTTAAATGCTACAGATAGCTTAGATAGAATACAATCTAAGCTAGTAATGACAGGAGTGAGGAACTTTGGGATCCACATGTCCAACTTTACATGCTATGACAACAGTTTCATGGGAGATAATAGAAAACCACTTGAGCTGGTGTAGAAGAATAAAAGAATTTCTGGTGTGGATCCTTATGATTTAAACAGTAGGAGTTAGCCAAGTAGGTTGCCTTAGAAGAAAATAATTTAGCAAGTAAAAAGCATTTACTAAGGTGGTAAAAATTCAAGATTATACACTGACAATTTCTGGTTATGATTTGATTTTTTTTTCTCCCCTATTGGGATCCAAAGGCTATCCTGCTTGTATACCCTCCAATTGGTAACTAACCAGAAGAGGAATAGGGCACTCTATTCCTCTCAACTCAGTTCTGATTGAGTTTAATAAAAATGTTCTTGTCTTTCTGGCATCTGAGTCTTCTGGGCAACAGTTCTTGGTATGAGTGGGGAAATACTATTAGAAAATAATTAAGTGTATTAGGGATGCTGGAAGGAAACATACTGATTTCTGTGGTGGTAATCATGGAGGGAACATCTTTGGCCTTGGAAAGTCCTACAGGAACAGTAACATTAATGCTTATTTGATTGTTAAAAGTTCCTTCACCCTTAAATTTCCTAATGCAAAAAAAAAATGTGATGGGGTTCACCCAAGCAAGCACCTGAAGTCCCCCTACTCCTCCTACCACCACAATAATCTCAAGTTTAATCAAATGATTTCTTGACCAACCTCCATCAGATGACTCTTGACTTGACCTTGACTTGGTTGCCTTTTTCTCAAGCATAAATATTCCCTTGATGCATGAGGGAGTTTCCTAGAAGCTTAACTAGCTCATTGTTTATGCATACCGTAGAGTTAGTTACCCATATAAGGGTGGGGTGTCCAATTTTAAAAAGTATTATAAAATATGCATGGCTATAGCTGAGGTGATCAGTTCAGGTCACCTCAACCCATCACGAGATTCAAGTCAAATTTCAATCATGGCCAGAGTTATTGTTAGATTAACCCAGATATAATCCTTGCTGATCAATGCTGAGTCTTTAATTTATAATATGTTCTTCTGTGCCTGAATTGAAACCTTGGGCTAAGTGAAGAACTTAATACATAGACCTTAGGATTGTAAGGAAAAACCCACCTGCATTTCACAGTTAGATACTGATGGCATATGGGATTTGTTAATTTGGTGGAGTCGGGGAATTTGGGAAGCATGTTGAGGTACTACAGATTTTCCTCATCCTGATATTGGGAGAACTGTTGGTAGCAACATCAATTAATTGGTCATCAGGGCAAATTAAATGATGTGGTTCCAGGTTCCATTCATGAGATTAATCGAAGTGGCTGATGAAGTGGTGCATCATGGGAAATTCATCAGAATCAAGACTATAGTCATTTCCTAACTAGAGTCACATTTTAAACTATTAGAGGTATCCACACATACAAAAACATGCCAAATGTGGCAGTCCAGAGGTTTAGAGAAGATCCCCTAGAAGGTTATATTCCCACTTCCTTGATTCTTATCTCTCATGTATTATCACATGAGAAAAAATTAGCTTCTATGGTTATGAAAATTAGTCATTTAGCTGATGTATACACTTCTAGTAATGGAAAGTTAGTTGCCTCTGCCTCTAAGGCATATCTGCTTTATTATTGGACAAATGTATTTTTAATTATATTGAGATTCTACATGACATAGGATACATATTCTTTTATAGCTTCCAGAGAGATTTGCATGTAATGGTTGTCCATTATTAATCATGTCAAATGAATGAGAACACACTTTTTATTTTTATGGACCATGAACCAAAGTAAAATTTTGCGTAAGACTGCAACTAAACCTGAATTACAAGACATAACTTAGAAAGCAATATCTTTTGAAGTAAGCAAATGAGGAATGGGAACTTCTCTTATTAAAGAAAAGTGAAATTTTAACAGAAGGAGGGTATTTTCCTGGTATTGTACATCACAGCTTATGTGATACTGCTATAAACTGTTTCATTGATAGTTACAAAAGTGGTGAATCTGGTGCCAGTCAATTAAAATAAGATTGTTTCAACTCATGTTGTCTTAAAGGCAGAGAATGATATATGATGGATGGCTGACCTTTCAAATGTAAGGTAAAGAGAATACGTTTCTTTTTAACGATACCTAGGTTTATAACTAAAGTTTACTAAAAAAACTTTTCTTCTGTGAACATTTTCTGGAAAAGTAAAATTATGTGAGATGATAAAAGAGTCTTTAACTTAACTAATACATTCACCTCAATTCACAGGCCAGTTGAAAAACCATAAAGCATGTGAGAATTAAAATGTTAACTTGTAATGAAGCTGCCAGTAACAGAAATGCACTTAACATACATATTCAGTTCTCTTAGTATATTTGATTGCAAAACTAAGTAGTACATTTTCAAAATACTTGCAGAGTCTGACATTACGCTGATTTGTCTTTATGTTTTCCTCATTTCCATTATCTTTCAGAAGTTAATTTTGTTCCAGATTTTAATGTCTTGAAATCTTACTCTTTCTGATATATACACATTTTTATTCCATTGTCATTTGAGTAAGAAAATAAAATTTGAAGCTCATTCTAACTCAGATATAAGAAATGACTGTGTAGGTTCTATATGTAAATCATTCCCTTATGCAGTCAGAAAATATAAATCCACCTGTTCTATGTAAGAGTTATATGAATTAGTTGTAATCAAGGTAAATTCATGTGAATTAGACATCATGTCTTATTTATATATTTTAATAAAATATAGTATCCAATCATTAATCAGTTTAATAGACTTAGCTATATTTTATTATATTATTGTAGTTTCTGCACGTAGCCTTAGAAAATAGGCAATATTAGAAAAATGAATCAGATTTCATATTGTTAAGTGACTAACTTGGTTTGTTAATGCTCTGGATACCAAAATAAAGAAAGGATTTAAATGATTTAGCAATTTTTATCTTTGCTCACTGACTACACACAGCTTATGGTCATTACAGAAGGATAGTTAAAATAATAAATTTCATTTAAAATATTTTTCATTTTTTTTAAAAACTCATAGCTATGTATGACTCCATCCATCACCACAATATTTTTAATGTTACTGAACTGATTTTCTATACTCATTATATAATATTATGGTGTAGGATACACACATAATAGAATTTTCTTCATTTTTTTAAAAAGAAGATCTGCTAGGTTGTTAGTACTGTTTTGAGAATCTGAGATCTAGCACAGTTCTAAAACTCCTAACTTTTTGCAGACCACATTCTGACAAGATGATTGATAAGCAATACTACAATACACAAATGTGCTAGTTATACATGAAAAAGTCTAGAGGCTATGAGGGAAATAATGTATATTAAGGCATTATGGGGCAGAATATATTTTTCACTATTAAATTGGGAAATGAATATACTTTCTGAAAAAGGTAATGTGCATGAAGATATATAAAAGAAGTAAGGATTTGAAAGTAATCAGTGCAAAGTATGCACTATAGCAGCATGCTGGCATTTTGGAGAAATGCATAGCAAAATCTGAACAAAGAGTTGAAAGTAGATGAATTTCTAGAGGATGTATATCTGAGTTAATGTAAGTAAACCAGTGTTTAGTTTGCTGGTCATAAAGTGAAACTGAACCACAATAAATGCTTTCCACGTAGGATTTGTATTATATACAAGACATCCAACAAGGAATTTTTTTTAATTCCCTAAAAGAAACTGGCTCCCCGAATGGCAAGGTAGGGGTGCTGTTATTATGTAAATGAAAATGAGGCAGTACAGGATGGAGTGGGTTTCACCTTCCCATGGACTCATAAGTGATTTAGCCTGTCTTCTTCAGCAGTGGATATTCCTTTGGAAATGTTTGCCCTTGTGTTATCAACCTAAGAGGGGCACAGATAGGTTTTTTTAAGAGATATAGCACATTTCTCAAGTTTTGTAAGAATGCAGTTGGAGAAGGGAGACCAAAGGGTGTTAAGTTTTTGATTCTACTAGGTTTAGCTTTTATAATATGAAAGTTCAAACTACAGATAAGAGGGTAGAATCCAGCTACATTAAGACTTTGACTTTTGTTCTGAAGAAAACAACTTTTTACAACTTGAACAAAGAAGTGATAAGATCTGACCTCTGTTTTAAAAGAATCTTCTTGACGCCTTTGTTGATTATAGTGTGGATTATTTTGTGGAGTGTGGGGACAGAGGGCATGGTAGGACAGGAAGAGGAGTTAAGAAGCTATTATAGGGAATCAGTTGAAATATGCTGTGGCCTGCTATTCACCCACATCAGGAATTCTGAACCTTTGTCTTTGTTTTAAAATCATTATTGTCAGTGTTCTTTTCTTCATTCATTAGTTGAGTGAATTGCTTAATAATGACCTCAGTAGAATCTTTATGATCATCTGCATGTAATCCTGTTTACTATGTTATCCTGTTTACTCTTCCTTGTGTCTCCTTCATTTTGGTGGAGCAAATATTTTAGTAGTTTCTTGAGAAAGGGGGGGGAGGGCTTGAAAGCAAATTCTTGAGTGCTTGAGTCTGAAAATGATTTTATTACAATTTCACATACAATTGATACCTTGACTGAATAAATAATTCTAGGTTGAGAATTAGCTCCCTTTAGAAATTTTTCAAAATTTGCCCCTTTGCCTCCTGGATTCCAATGACTGACTGATTTTTCTATCAAACAAATTGGGCATCTTTTCCCCTACCCACTTCTTATCTCTTATATTTTTCAAATTTGGAAACAAATATTTTCCTCTCTGGGAAATGTTCTTGTATTATTTATTCTTTAATAATGCCCTTCTCAATGTTTTCCCATTTCTTTCTCTGTGGAGATTCTATTGTCTGGATATTAGACCTCTTCTATGGTTGTATTATTTTCTTTTTCCTAGTTTACAACCTTTATTAGTTCCATATTTTGGGAAATGTCCTTAACTTTCTCTCTAGACTTTCAGCTGAATTTTTTCTTTTTACTATGATGATATTGATTTCTAAAATTTCCTTGTGATCTCTATGTTTTCTAATATAAACTAGCTATTAACAGGTTCTTAAGCTACCCTGCAACCACACTGATATATATATATATATATATATATATATATACATACATATTTATGACAATATAAAGTATATTTTTTATGAAATATGGCATAATCCAGTCACTTTTACTTACAGATAATGAACTCATTCCTCAATACCTGTAAACAGGTTTAGAAGACCTTTTCTCCAAGGCTTATGGTCAATTAAAGACACTATTTTCTGTTTTGCTGAAGAAATTAGAAAAATAAATAATAAGAAAGGGAATTTTACAAGTTCTTATCATCACTTTACTCATATCACATTCTGGACTCATCTATTTTGCTGTTATAGTTTCTATGATAATTCATATCCTCTCATATATCCAAGACACATTCCAGTAATCCTCATATCATCTGTCTATATCAATTTTTCATTCTCTACAGGATCATGCTTATCACCCAAACATCATACTATAATTTATCCCTTTCCATCTTAAAAACTCTGTCTTGACCCTACTTTCTCTTCCCATCTGACCTCTCATTTTTGCTGCCTTTTTAGAAAAACGTCTTTGAGAAATTGTCTATACTTACCGCTCTATTTTCTCTTATTTCATTCTCCTTTAAACCCACACACATCAGGCCTTTATTGTTAATGGACCACTTTTATCTCTTGTTCTTTTCACCTTGTCAGTGACCTACTTTTTGCTAATCCCTATGGTCAGATGTAAGCCCTCATCTTTATTGACCTATCATCAGCATTTGACAGAATGCTTATTCCCTGCTCCCCCACTCCCCCACTGACTTGCAGCATTCAGCTATTAAGATGTCACATTTTCTGGTATTTCCTCCTAAGTCACTGGCAGATTCGTTGGAAGTTTCTCTAGTGGTTTTTCCTCCTGAACACAAGACTTATTACATGTGTGATGTCTGAGGGTCTATCCTTTGTTTTCTTACTTTCACACTTACTCTCGCTCACTTCTTAGGCAGTCTCTTCAGTTTTGTGACTTTACCCTACACACCTTTTCAGTTTCTGATAAGAAAGCTGTAACTGGGACTCAAATTTCAAACTTTTCATATAGAACTGCTTTGTTTGCATCTCCACTGTAGTATTTATTAGATGTCTCAAACTTACTAAGACCAACATTTAAATTTCTGTTCTTTTTAGAATTTCAAATGCAAAAAGTCTTTTGAATTCTACTTAGCTACAATACTAAACTTCCAGTTGACCAAAACCTTGAAGCCAGTTTTTATTGTGGTAGCTGTCTTTCTCTTACAACATCATAAAATACATTTCACTTAATTTTCTAAGTACATCATGCTTAGTATTTCTCACCAATCAAATGACATCACCATGGTCCCAGTCATCATCTTTTCTTTCAATAGTATTATTGAAATAGTTTTTACCTGGTCCTTACTTTTTACTGCATTCCTTTAGAGTCTGTTTTTAATAGAACCAATGAAAAAATTCTATTAAGAATAAATATTTTTCTATATAGAAGCCTTATACTGGTTCTTCACCTTCCAGAGTAAGAACCAAATTCTTTACAGTGATTTATAAGACCATATATAGTTTGACCTCCCCTTTATTATGTACCTACCTCCCCTACTACATTTACCTCTAGACAAACAAGACCTTTTATTTTAAACTAATCAAAAAGACTCTAATGATGGTTGCACTTTTTATGCTTTCTTCTTGGAGAACTCAGATATTCCCATATCTCTTTTCCTCACTTCCTTAAATATTGATTAAATGTCATTTTTAACAAAGTCTTCACTTAGTATACTATTTACAATTTTCAAGTTTATCTCAACTTATTACTTTTATTATTGTAATATACTTTACTCTGTAATATAATTTATTAATTAACTTACTTGGCTTTTACAGCCATAGAATCTAAGTTTTACAACTAAAGAACATTGCTTTATTTTCTCATTGAAATAGAATAATACTTGTTACTTTCAGTACAAATTTATAAATGCGATTGTAGTTAAAATTTTTACTTTTTTTTTTTTTCAGGAGCTGAGTATCCCGCCAACAGGCTTGCATTTGGGAGAGGTTCCCACAGCATTCATGCCACAGCCCAGGCAGCTGGCAGGGATCTGGGGTAGGCATTCCACTGAGGTTCCAGGCAGAGGGAAGGATGCCTTAGTTTCTCAGGTGTCTGGGAGTGGGGCAGCATCTCTGTCTAGACTGCAGGCTACTGGGGGGGGGGGTTCCACCTTCTGGCCACTCTCATTTCTGTTGGATCTCATCAAAAATAACAACAATCCACTGACTGACACACAGGAGAGAAGAAGAACAAACAAAGGTCCTGGGCATAATCATTACCTGGGTAGGACCCAAACTGAGCACGATCAGAACCATAAGACATGACTGTGAGACTAATCATGTAAATGACCTGGCAAAGAGTTTCACCTACAATGTTCTGGAGGCAAAGAACTAAGTCCCCAATCCAGAGATGCCACCAAGATGAGTAAAGTGCTTTCCACTCCAGTTGGGGAGGAAAATCACAGAGACAGGGCTGCAGACCCACGACAGAACTGTACACCACGAGAATGGAGAGAATCTGGACCAACCTTTTTCTGGAGTCTGACCCCAGCAGGAAATACCTCTAATACCAGTGGTTGAGAATTGGGATCCCAACACCAGAGAACAGAACTATAAGGAAGCAGTACCGCAGAACAGATATCGGAATGGAGGAAGCAGCTAGCATGAATGAGGAGGCATGAATTCCAGTGACCACACAGGTCTGGAGGAAAGGAGACTGTCAACTTCACAACAGGAAATACCACAAGAAAGTAACCTGGATACCAGTGCCACACACCTGCCCTACAAGAGTTCCTAAATGAACTTGGATTAGTGACCCACCTCAGTTACTCTTGGAAATTTCAACAGAATAACTAACAAGTCCCAGGAATTCAAGTCCTCACTCAGGAAAAGGATGTTTATCAGATAAAGGAAGGGAACAATGGTCCAAACATTGACCAACTGACCAGACTTTATCAACCAAGAGCTCACAGAGAGAGGGGAGTCAGAGTGACTGAAGGGGGGATGTGGGGAGGAAAGGGAAGAGGGAGGGCCATAAGGAGATCAATAATTACACAAGTGTGACCAAGGTTGTAGGAAAATAATAAAAAGTTATTTTAAAAAATTACATTTTGAAGATTTGCTTCTTATCTCTGCCTTTTATCTTTTTAAAGTTATTTACATGCTGTTCTTTTGTTTATTCATTCATTCATAATAAACTCATTTATTCATTTGACATTTATTTGCTCATCCATTTGTTTAATGACTTTTATGTAAAATACTTTTTTAAAAAGCTTCATGATCCATGGCTTTCAATCAGATACAATTTAGAGGGAAATTATTTTAGAGCTTATTGGCCTAAAAACGTCCAGAAATGACTAATTAGTTCTACTTACACCATTCCTCCAACGACAAAATCAGAGGAAAACTGGAAGTGCATTCACATTTGCCAGAGAAGAAAGACTTTGGTTGAAGCATTTCCCATACTTTTACTATTTGCATTCTGAATGAATTCTGCTTTTTGCGAACATGAGAAAGATTCTAAGTATTCCCAGGGGATTAAAAAAAATGGGCAAAATGTTGATGCTAAAAAAGTTTGGTCAATTGAATTATCTGATTGTCTTATCATGCTCTTGTGCTTTGGAAAGAATATAGCAGGTGTTCATTTCATGGCAATTATTTAATAAACATGGCTAAATTTCTACTCACTAGGAAGAAAATGACAATAATGCATTTATAAAAGGATGAACTTAATACCTTTAAAGGAAACTATAACAAATTCTATGTTTCAATAGAATGGATCAAAATATTTTTAATTTTCCCACTCTTGGGTGACATAATGACTTAACACAGTTTAAATGAGATTTTTAATAAACAGCTTTTTCCTTAAAATGATAACATTTTAAAATACTGACTTTTCTTTTATCTTATATCTTCTAAGTAGACAACAGAGAGAAAAATACATTTTTTCCCTTCAAAGAACTTGCAGTCTTATGATGAAGCCAAAGTAGCTAAAAGGCAGTATAGTATGTATCAAAGCAATTCCAGGACCAAAGTGAAACATTCGCCTCATAGTCACAGAGAGCAAACATATAATAAAGGATCATGGTCACAATTAATCTGCATTATATTCTCAAAGTTCTTATTGATCAAGGGTGACATCTGATGTACTATGAAATTTATTTGGTTTCTTTTACACTTCCTTTAATTTCTAAGATGTTTCATTCTATCTTTAAACATTCCTTCCCTGTTGACAAGAATTTCTCTTTTATTTCATTCTTTTTCTAGGACAAACCTGAGATCTTAGACAAATCCATATGTTCTCCAGTTTTATCTCTCCCAAGTAGAGTTGATCGTCTTCCATTTTCTTTCAGTCTGTAGTCTTTTCTCCCCAAAACATTTACTGATTTACCAGAAAGTCATATGTTTACTGGAATCCCCCTGATACTTCACGACACATACCTATTCTTTAAAAAATAAATAGTTCACTGTAAGTATATTTTATAAATTCTTCTCCCTCTCACCCCATCATCTTATCTTAGCTATGCAAATATATATGGTATTTACTTTCCTATGTTGAATAATTTGACAAATATTTTAAAATAATTAAAAAACATTGTCTGCTGCAATCCCTGTAACCATCTTGGACTGTTTAAAAATGCAGCTATGTGATGCATCAAATCCACTTTTAAATCAATAAGTATTATTTATATATTAAACATTGGGTACATCATTAGGTGTATGGCTGCAATTATTTCAGAGTCTCTAGCATGGAGTTTGTATTGTGAGATGGACAATGAACTAAATTGTTACAGAACTTTTTTCATTATATATGTATTAATATATATGAAATATATTAATATATTTATAATATATTATAAATATAAATATTATAAATTATAAATATATTAATATATATTCCATATATATTAATATATATAATATAAACTATAGATACACACACATATATATATATGTGTGTGTATCTATATGTATATATAACTTATCCAAAAGCCAGTGGGAAAAAGCTCTTTAGTAACACAGATGCTGCTTCAAAAACTTTGTTTCCAATATATCCTGTTACTTTGATTTTACTCTCCATTTCTTTCTTCCCCACCACCACCCACAAAAACGCCAGACACTATCCTGACTGAATGTCTCTCTATTCTTTAAACATGCCATGAGTTTCATAATTCTGTGCCATTTTCCAGATTCTTCCATCTGTCTGAAATATTTGCCACCACTCTTGGCCATCTGTCAAACTCCTGTTTATACATTTTAGCTTAGCTTAAAAATTAACACCTATATGAAAACTTCCTTGATACTGCAAAGAAAAATCAACTTTTCCACTCTTCCATGCCCTTGTGTGGACTTCTAGTACCTGCGATCATGCTTTATAATAATTTAATATGTCATCTTGTTAACATGTTTCTGGGTTCCTAGGACATAGATACTGAATATATATTTAATTCTGGTCACATATGCGTGATCAAAAGTTTTTTATGAAATTAAGATTGGCATGCGAAAGAAGGAAGATGTTAGAGATGTTCACATCAAAGGAAAGGTCTTTTGTTTTTACAATGTTCCTTGAGTGCAACTTTCCTGTTAATAATTGATAAATTTTTAAATGTAATGAAAGTTGCTCTAAGGTCTCTGATTGTCTAGACATCTTTATTAGTCTAGTAAGCTAACTTCTTTAAGAAGCAAATCTCAAATTAGAAAATTGTAGCATAATAAATTCCATTTTGGGGTTCGTATAAATTCCAATATTCTTATTAAATAGTTCTTTAGGATGGCCCCATTCTATGTAGTGTCTCTCACAAATGCAGGCTCCATCCAGTTATGAATCTACCATCTGTAAAGTAAGGTTTCTAAATTTTTTTGAAAGCATAAGAACTTAATCTCACAGTCAGGAATTGACATCTTTCAGTTCTGTTCATATTTCACCAGCTAGATGTATTTCATTAGCATCATGTAGACCAAGAGAGCCTGGAGCTATTCTCAAGTACATTACACTGTAGTTATCATCAATACTGGCCACTTGTTAGCCATCCATATCTACACATATGAACTGGTTTAAAGAACTATGTAGCCTCATTTCTATTCTGAAGCTAGAATCTGATAATTGAAGAGAATTTGAACTCAACAAAATATGCATCTGCAGATGACTGAAAAAGAGGCTTAATTAACTATGGAGTCAATATATTCCTGCTGGGAATGTTAATTTGGATAAAAGTTTAATGTCATAATTTAATAGATCTAGAAAAGTCAGTTATGTCTGCTTTCCTGCATTTTATTGTTGCTGTAGAGGAATTATGTTATAACTCATGATCCAGTGCAATATAGGTTTTACTTAACATTCAGAAGCTTCACATATGAGCTATAAGGATAGGCTTTTATTAAGTTACCAAAAACATTTCCATCTCTTTCACATAGTATTTCAAATGTACAATAATGTAAAGGTACATTGAAAGTTTCTTTTAGAGAAAATTGCCTCTAACTTGCAATAGTTCTGACCAGAGGTCATATAGTATATTTTACCCACTCAATACCAACAACAGAACAATTCACAGGGAATGAAAATATGGGCATATTGCTTTGCATTTTCAAAGTATAATAGCTAGTGAAGTGATGGTTTAATCACATTTTGTCCTTAATATATTGCCAGTCTTTCATCCTTTCATTTATACATTCACCCACTTAGTCAAGAAATAATTATTGCTATATCTCTTGCTTTCTGGATTTTTGATTAAGCATGAAGAGTCAGTGTTAAATGAAAGTATGTGTTGTTCTTGCCTTTTGAGAACTCAAATTGATCCTACCAGAATTAACTAATATCTATATCTAACATCACTGATGTTACTTAATTGTTGCAGTAATTCTACAATAAAATCAATGTTATTATCTCAATTTTATGCCTGATCATCAGAGAGATTATGCCAAGGTCAAAGAGCTGCCAGATAGTTGAACCTAGGTAGAGAACCTAGGTAGATTTTTAGTATGTATATGAGCTACTACATATTATGGTAGCTTTCTTTTGTTACAAAGATATCTAAATAAGAACATAAAGAAAGCAGCTTGGAAGCTTTTGATCTTATCTAGGCACACTTATTAATTACTTTTTGGTGATAGAAATGACTATATGTATCTATATATTTATATTTGAATGAGTATAGCATTTAATTCAAATGAGAGAGTCTTATTTTCAAAGTACCACTCCATAGAAAGAAGAAAGTAGACTTCTATCAGGTAGTTAGTTTCAGGACTTTAAGGGCTTTGCTTCAAAGTGAAGGTTATGGATTTCAAGAAATAAGCTCCCACAATAACAATTTGTTATAATGCATTAGATAAGTTGAGCAGCTCTGTTTCATGAGGCTCCAAAAAAAAAACATTGTATTTTCAAAACCTTTGTTTGGCCTTCACTTTTTACTACTCCTCCAAAGTTCTAAATAAGTTGATATGTTTCCAGTATGACTGATGCAACAAACATGATTTTATTTTGGGTGAAAACTATTGTGAATATACAGAAAGTTGATAAATGCATTTTTAATTTTATTTGCACTTCATAGAGGTTACAGCACAAGTGTGTATCATATAATTGGTTATTTTCAAGAACAGAAACTTTTCTTCATTTAATGGGTCTCATATTTTTTAACTTTTTAAAAATTTCACTCTTAACAAAGAACAGATTGTATATATTAGAAAACAAATAGACTTCCACAAACAACTCTTGCTTTAAGAAGAGGAACATATTTCTGTTGAGACTTAAGTAGTAATAATATAAATCATTATTCTGTTGCCAACACAGACAGTATGAAAGTCTGTTTTATATTTATTTTCATAAAACTTCCTATCCCCATTTTATTCAGCAAATAACTATGCTTTAATTAAAGGAATTGAGGATAATGTTGAAATGTTACTAGGTATAACCCCAAATTTGCATTATTTGGAAAATACTGTCTTAGCCTTTAATCATAAATATTCTAATTATGTCATGCCTTTTACTAACTTTTTTGTTTAATGGAATATCACTGTAATGAGTTTGCTGAAATCATCACTAATTCTAATAAAATAAGAACAATAAAAACCACATATACCCAATCTACAATTCATCCCCCCCCACCCTAATCTACAATTATTTTAAGATTTTTTCAGCCTTCTTGACTGAATATTCTGAGTTTACCCAACTATCTGAAAAAAGAACTTTCTGTGAAACATTTCATAAGTCAAAATTGTGTAATAAGAAGGAGCAAATACCATTAACTCATATGAAAATTATTTAGTGTGCCCAGACCCAAAAAATAACCTAACAATCACATCAAATAATGCATTAAATTTAAAATAGGACTAACATATAGTAAAGGAAAGAATGACAAGGTAGATACACCATTTATATCACTTTTATCAAGCACCTGGAGAAGAAGATGCTTGAAGTCAGTGCTCCTGTGTAATGGCTTACTGCAAAACAAACACTGCACTCTATTTTCACTTTCACCTTTTGTCATAAAAGTAAGCCCTCTATAGGTTTCTTCAGTTAGTGAGATCAGGTTCTAAATGTAGGTCTTCATAAAAACAAAATGATATATTACACAAACTTTCAAAATGTGAGGAATACCTATAAGGGGCAATTTTGTGTTTCCCATTCAATATTTTGTTTATAATGCAGCTAAACTCCAAATTTAATTGGCAATTATTTAGGCTTTTGTCATAATTTTAATAAATACAGAATGCTTTTCTTCAATTCTTATACTTTAATATAATTTTATAGTCTGAAATTTCTTATTCTCCCTTTTGTTTAGTTTTCTCAATTTGAAAAGAGAAAGCAATGCCTAGCTTTGTCTATGTGAGCAGTTAGAAATATTTGGGGAAATTGCTTGGATTATAGTAGTCACTCAATGAATATCGGCTAAATTTTAAACACTAAAAAAAAAAAAAACTTTGAGACACATTTTACTGAATTATTTAAGTGTATTAACTCAATTCTTAGAATTCATACAATATGATTTTTATCTTTCTGTAAAGCTACAATTATTTCATTATTTTGCCAAAATCACTTTGCCAAGTGTATCATCAGTACTGAGTCATTTTATTTACTAGTGTTCACCACTAGGTGGTGTTCTTATGTTAGTAGCCTTTAGCTCAGTTTAGTAAAGTGGTTTTCTTCTCTCTTTTTTTTAAATGTACTCCTTTTCTCTTTCATTCTTTTAAATCGTTCATCCATCCATTTGCTCGTGTCTCCTTCAGGTAATAAAATTACATTGAAAAACAACTATGTGTTATTGGGGGTGGTGGTGGTGGGGGGAGGAGTGCATTATCCCTGCTGTTGAAGAGTTCATAGACTACTTAACATAATACCAACTTTTACTCAGCGAAGTTTGTTGAAAAGAGGCTTTTGCAAAGTTCTATTTTAGATGTTGTGAGTATAGGTGAAGACAAAAAAGAGAATTACCTGCCCTCTCAGAGCTTGTATTTCATGTTAAACACACACACACAAACAGATAAAAATTAATTTTAAAATGGAAAATACAAGATCTTCTGTAGCATGGGAAACATAGTTACCATAACTGAACAAAGCTTTTTCTTATGATCAGACATATTTAGTTCTGTAATGCTGTCCAAAAACATAATCCAATTTTCTTAGCTGAATTTTTTTCCAGGGTCTGCTTTTGTAACGCCATTTGCCTCCTTCTTGCTGTGCTTTAGTTTATCCTGAAGTTAAAATGTCCAGAAATCGTTATTGATTTTTATTTTCAGCTTATTAATATTCTGTAATATATTTTATTTTATTTTAATATATTCATTAATGTAAATATCTTTCTGGTCTTTTGTCTTCCTTCATATTATTTAAGCAAATGTCAAAATTGGGGTCTTTCTTCAGCTCTTCTTTGTCCAGTTCAGCATGTCTCTGAGGAAAAGAACTTCCCAGTTAGAATCAGATACATGTACAGTAAAGGAGGTGCTGAATGTCTACAGCATGTCTGAGCAAGCTTTACTCCCCTATTTATAAGACAACAGGGTGCTTGGCTTAGAAAGCCAAGCTTCTTCTGGGAGCCCACAGGCAAATTGGTTACCAAGCAACAACTGATTTCTTATGAAAACCAAATATAAAAGCCTACATCATTAATTAAACAGATAACTTCCATAGTTACTAACCTGCAAACAATGAAATTCTGCATCTACTATGTATAAATCATTGTCTTGGTTTTACACAGATGCTCTTGTTTTTGTTATATACGATAACTAACTGCTTGAGGCTAAGAGGTAGAGTGGTCTGTACTAAGAGTTCACTTATTAGTTAAGGCATGTGAATACTTTTTATCCATTGGAGATAAGATCACAACATGGATGTCTTTAAGTCAGCTTCAGCAAGGGACATAGATTGATGCTATCACATCTGCATAAACAGTGGTATTTTTCAGTCTTGCAATGAAATGTAGAGAACAAACACTTTAGGCTCTAAGAATGAAAATGCAGGGGGCAGGGGAAGAAGTGTATGTATTGAAGAATATAAATCATGTTCATCTGATATTGTCCAATTTAAATTTCAAAATATAATAGGTAAGATATGTCCTATAACTGAGTAATTATTTTCCAGAACTATGAAGCCATTCTTGTTAGTAAGAGACCAGCTATACTCCAAGATATTTTAATTCAGCTCTAATACTATATGAGACCATGGTAAATAAGGGAACCAATACAGAAAGAGATAACCAGTAATCAAAATTGTTTATACAAAGATATGAGTGATAGATAGAGAGAGGTAAAAGAGATTGGGCTAATTTTGCCTCTACTAGTTGAAAATAAGGGGTTTATAGGCACATGTTAGTCTGTTAATTCAAAATATTGAACTGGCTTGAATTACCATTTCAGAGAATTTTGATGAGAACCAACTCTTTACTCTCATCATTGATTCCTATCATTGGTTAATCATTTATACTAGTGAAATATCCAGTCCTCTATTGGGTTAATAGATGTCCAATAAGAACTTAAGAATATTGACTTAGAAAGAACCAATCATATTTTAAAAACAATTTTAGTATATATGACATTCAAGTAGATAAGAGGATGACATTTTTGTAGGGAAATAGAATTAGCCTCTCCTCACACTTCATTTTATTTATATTATAGATTGATGTTTTATTAATGCATTTGATGGGTTGACTGAGTCAAGAACTTTCAAATATCCAAATTGTCACTTTAACAAATGTTGACTAAAGTTTTTTCTCTGAAGCAATGTCAATGAAAAAATGGTTATGGATATATATATATGATATATATATATATATATAAAATGAATGTATATTATATATAATATATATAATGAATATATATATATGGGATCGCTATATACATCCTTCCTAGCTGGGTTTTGCAAGTTGAGCAAAAGCCTCATAGCTGTAGTAAATCTCATAGTTTGAATAGTATAAGTAACTGGAGCCTGCATACTTGAATAGATCTTCCAGAATCTAGTCATTCATTGCCATTCTAACTATGTCCTTGGGACAAGAAATAAATGATAGTCTCCTAAGCAGTTTCTCTGCTGATGAAGCTGGAAAATAGGATAGTAAAGTTGCTACACATTTATTTTAAAATTGAATTGTTTAAAGTTTTATTATGATTTAATTCAAGTTATGTTTCCTTAGTGGAAATATTAGAAGACTTCTGTCATGTCCTTTTTTAGGGTATCACATTAGAACACAAATATAATGAAATAAAGATTAGCAAATCAGCTTTGCAGTATGATTTTTACAGCTTTGCAGTATGATCAATATTATTCTAAAATAAAAGATATTGCCATCTTATTTTACATATTTAAAAGGAAAAATAATTACTTATGAGTGGCATTTTTGGACATACTACATAATAAATTTCCACTGACATTTATGCTATTACTAGAGACACTTGAAAACTGTTTTTGAGACTACTGTTGAAACTAAGGGTGTTTGTTGTTCTGTTTGCTCTTCTTGCCTTCTTGTTTGCCTTGGACATAATCATGCTGATGATTAATTCAGATTCTAACTATAAATTCTAAGTATTAAAAATTACCTTATCAATGACTTCCGATGCTGAAACAAGTACTAATTTGTTGTGGAGCGGAAGCTCACGTACTTGGTGCTTTGGCAGCAGGGACAAAAAGGTATCTACACCTGAAAGAGGACCTTCATATTTCCAAAATAACAACAAACCAGTGTTATCTCAAAAATATGTTATAATTATCATCCATGTTTTATAATATCATGTTTTAATTTAAATATAAAGGAAGTATAGGTTTTTAATGGTTGTTTACTAGGTCTAATTTTTGCTAGTTGTTTTATTCATATTATCTAATTTAATTTTTAATAACCTAATAAATTTATGTTGTATATGTTTAGTTTTTGAGATGAAGAAAATTATATCCAGTACACATTTTAAGGCCATATAAATCTATTAAATGAGCTACCACTGGAATAAGAAGCTATTTGTCTTAAATTTAATTGTCTTTCCAATGCACCAGCTACCTCTTATAATTAAATTTCTTATTTGCAATTGTTAATATGTATAATCTATGTCCCAAATTAGTATGAATATGATAAGGGAGCATTTTGGGGGAAAAAGTGGTTTTCAATTTTATTTTTAAATAAACATTTCTTAGGAACCTAAGATGTGTAGGGAAATATACACTAATTAATCCCCAAATTCATAGAAATTCCTTTTCTATTTTTGCCATATGTTTTAACTCAGAGTTTTAGATTAATAAAACATTCATGTGTATATTTGGAATGATTAAAACACATCTTTATATTTTCTTTAGCATGCTTATTGTGCATTTCCAACAAATATGAGCATATATAACAATGCTTATTGTCTGTTCAGTGTCTATCTAACAGAATCTGGCATATTTTAGAAATTGAGTGTATATCTTGAAAATGTTTCTTATATACTACATAACAAATTCCCATCAAAATATTCCCACAATCTCGTTTTGCAGATTAGGAATAAACTTATATTCAGATAATATTATATCATAATTAAAGAGTAAATCAGAGAAAGCTTTTATGCACTTGTGACTTTGCTCACTGTTAGCTTTAATCTTGTCTACATAAAAATAGAGCAATTGAGAGACTTAAAACTTCTCAAAAGAAGCAACACTGTATTGTTAATATAGTTGATTTATTAAAAAAAAATAAGAACAAATTCCAGCCATGTAAATTAGAATCTACAGTTATTTTTTAACTCCTTAAATCCACATGTACTCTATCACCATGTCTTTTTCCTTTTATTTTGAATTTAAAGAAATTCTTTCCTTTCAATACTAACATTGAAATTCACTAAAAAATAAACTTTAGTTGAAATTCTTTTCCTATATATGTGAAATGTTGCCATAGAATAAATTGTCATTTCCAAATACAAATTCCTGTCATTTCCAAATACAAATTACTGCATATTTTTATTTGAAATTGTGCAGTCTTCCTCTGATTTGCTTAAAACCACAGTTAAACCATTAACCTATATGAATATTTTCAGTCTCATGTCCATTTATAGTTTTTTCTGGTGTACTGATATTTAGTACACATTTGATCTCTGTACATGAAACATTTCCTTCCCTAATTTTTTCTCATCACCTTTCCCTGGGCACAAATATCTTTTCCAGATATGATTTTTAATTTTTCATTTTAATTTCAGAGTTAAATATTTCATGTTTTTATATCTGCACAAGTTCTTACCTACCACCAAACCATTTGGACTGTAATCCTCTCACATTCACTTTTCCATCTATACCTTCTTCCTCCCTGTTCTTTCACAACCTTTTAATCATTTCTAATAACTGTTCATTTCAAATTCTTTCAAAAGGTGTGCTCACATGGATATAACAAAAAAGAAAACTAGTATCCTTGATGAACATAAATGCCAAAATCCTCAGTAAAATTTTGGTAAAACTAATTCAACCTTACATATGGAGTCATCATGACCAAATGATATTTATTCCAGAGATTCAAGGATGTTTCAACATAAGCAAATTGATCAATGCCATTGAACATATAAACAAGAAACTTAAAAATCATATAATCATATTCACTGATATAGAGAAAACACATGACCACATTAAGCAACCACAAAAACCCCCCAAAATGGGGGAAAGGGAACATATCTTAATATCATAAAGGTCATACATGGCAAACCCACATTAAACACAACACTCAGTTTAGTAACTGCAAACTTTTCTTCAGAAAAATGTTGTGCATTCTCATTGCTATTATTCAACATAGTTCTGGAAGTCTTAGTCAAAATCATAAAGCAAGGGAAAGATATCAAAGGAATCAAAAATTAGGAAAAAGTAAAACTATCATTTGTTGATGATGTACTAATACACATAGAGAACCTGAAAGTCTTCAGTAAATTATTAAAAACATAAAGTAATTATATTTAAATTATAGCCACAAATGCAATACAAAGAAATTGGTTCAGTTTTTGTTTATAAAAAATAAACTAGAAGAGAAAAAAAATCAAGAAACAGTGCCATTTACAATCATACTGAAAAGAAATAAGCACCTAAGAAATAAGCTTGAATGGAATATGACAGACCTGTAAAATGAAAGCTATAAGACATGGCTAAAGGAAACAGAAAACACAAAGATATGGAAAGATAATCAATTAGAGACACTGACACTGTCAAAGCAGACATGCTATCTATAGTAATATATGGATTTAATGCAATCTCTATCAAAATTCTTGACATTTTAAAGTAAATGTAATACAAGTTTACTTCAAGTGAATGAAATACAAACAAACATAAACAAATAGGACTAGATGAAATTAAAAATCTGCAAAGTGAAAAAAATCATTAAAAGGGTATCCTTTATAAAAAAATTCCCAAATATGGATATTATCTGATATGATATTAATATTCAAGATCTACAAAATCATCTTACAATAAACACTAAGAAAACAAATAATCCAATACAAAATAGAAGATATGGACACTTTCCAAAGAAGTCACAGATTATCAGCAAGCACATGAAAATGCACACATCATCATTTATCCTCATGGAAATGCAGATCAAAGTTACAGTGAAATATTTCCTCATAATGGTGAGAATAGCCTGTATTAAAAAGAGCAGAAACAACTAATATCGGTGAGGGTGTGGACAATAAAGACACTCTCGTGCATTATTAATAGGGATGTGAACACTTTCAGACTGCAGAAAGCAATGCAATTTCTCTAAATATTAAAAATAATGTGTCATATGGTTTAGTACTTCTAGGTATCTATCTGGAGAATATAAAAGCACTAACTCAAAACAATATAGGCTCTGCTGCATTAATTACAATACAACTTACAATACTCAAGTTGTGGGAACAATCTAATAACCTTCCAACAGATGAAGTAGATGAAGGTGTGGTTTATATACACAATGAGGTACTACTCAGACATAAACAAAAATAAGATGAAATCTCCCCATTTGCAAAGGCATAGAGGTACTGAAAAGGATTATACTAAGAAAAAATAAGTCAAAAAAGAGAATGATAAAAGCCAGATGATTTCACCTATATAAAATACAAAGAGACAATAAGAATGATCATATAAAACCAAATCACAAAATATGTCTTGGAACCCAATTGCAGAACTGAGTTTACCAGGAGGGGAAATGATGCCATCAAAGGACATTGGAGGTCCAATGGACTGTGGTAGATGGTGATTGGTATTTTAGTGACAGATGTGGTGTGGCAATATACATGTTAATAAGTGTGAACTTGTTATAGTAAAACAAATACATTAAACCACCACCAACTCATCTAGAGAAAAAAAGAATGGGTGGCATTCTTTTAATAGAAAATTTATTTTATTAAGTTTGTTTCATTTAACATATATGACATAATGCTACAGTAGCATAATGTCTTATTCTGGTGGTTTGAGTAAATAAATTAGTTTATTGTTTTTTTTTCCATGTGTAATATATCATAAAATTTATTTATCTAGCTTACAAAAAGCTTCCTCTGTCAAAAACTCAAAAAATGTAGCAGTCAGCTCACATTTTTTTCTTATCTAAAAAAATTCACATAATATTGTCAGTAAATAAAATAACACACCTTGTGTAAATAGCACATGGAATACAATCACCAAATATATGACTGATAAAAGAAGTTAGAGAAAGTGTATCAGACCATCTTTTTTATTCATGCATTTTCTATTAAATCTTATGTTCAAAAAACAAAACAAAGCTCTATACAAAAATAAACAAACACTACTTTTTCATATTGCTATATACTTCCCGGTTTGGTTTGGAATCAATTATAATGTGATAGCAATGTACTGATCTACAAAACTGAGAAATTTGGATTTAAATTGGGCTGGATGCAGGACTCATATAGGTAATTAAGATCTTGTCTATCTTCATTCCCTTGACTTGGCTTCACTCTTTATTGGCTTCATTGCAGGCTCTTTGTGCGACTATCAGTTGCCCCATGATAGTTGTGTCTTGTGTTTACATTAAACAGAACTGAGAAAATACAGTTCCTGTCCAGGACCAAAAGTTATTTATTTTACTTAGATAGTTCTAGTACCCACCTCAGAACTTATCCCCAGGCCAGCAAGATGGAATTTTATAGCTGATAGGTCTTGGGCAAAATATTTTACTCCTGGAATGAAGAAATGAAAACTAAATCAAATTTTAAAGAGAGAAAATGGAGGAGGCATGATTCCACATAGGAAATTCATGATGTTGAAGAAAAGAGGAACAATGCATGATAGACAAAACATTTCAAATAATTGTACTTGGTATCCTTTATCCCATTTTGTGTGAGAGTGTGTGTGTATGTGTGTGTGTGTGTGTGTGTGTGTGTGTGTGTGTAATAGAACATCTGATTATCAGCCATACACACAACCCTTAGGTACAGTCTTTACATCTTTTACTCTCTCTTAAAGTTGTATGAATTTATGCATTTAAGTTTGAACTCAGGAGGTGTGAGAAAGATGTATGTGAAAATTCTGGGTAAAAATCCTTAAATATGCTTGGCCTAATCTTTCTCTCATTTTATATGCAGTGAAATGGCAACATTTAGAGTCAAATCTAGAAACCCCTACTTCTTCAGTACTACAAAAAAAACAAATCCTGATATTTTAAGAGGAAAAAATTCTCTGTGTTTTTCAAATTAATTCTTTACTTGTCACCCTCATTTTCATACGATTGCTATTTTAGTTGTTGGGATCACCAATGTAGATTGCCAGGAAAGGAAAGACATTTTTGACTACATACATAATGCTTTGACATTCACTTTATTTCTAAAAATGATTTTATTAGCAAAATACTCATTATAGGGAAAAAATTCCATATTACATGCTTGCCCCCCAAAATAATGAATAATATTATTTAGGTTTACGCTGATTTCATCGATGACATAAATTATATGTATCAGTCCTAAGGACCAGGTGGAATTGTCCACAGAAGTGTCCCTGAAGAGAAAGTTATCAGTATTTATCCATTGCATCATCAGAATTATTGAAATCGGATCAAAAGGGGCAAAAGCCGCCAACCAACAGCCACAGGGAAAAAGCAACCTTTTAAAATGAGGCTTCAGCTGTCTGTCCAACTTTCTTACCTGATCCGCATCACCCGAGTGCACATACGGTGCCAAAGTTATTTGAACAGGGTTTTATTAACAAAGGAAGTTAACCAGGAAAATAAGAAGTCTTAAAGCCTCCTTTACCAGGGTGTCTGGACAAATTCCCCACAGAAGTCCTTGGTCATCCCTGGCCTCTGACTCCATTCTGGCATCTGACTCCCTACTGGCTACTTTTCTGCTGGCCACTCTCCCACCACAGTTTCTTGCTACCACCAGCTCACTCTTGCAGGGGGTTTCCCCTGGTCAGGCCACGTGGCCTGCTCTATCAGTCTGCTGTTCTCATTTCTCCTTCTCTTCTTGTTCCTCCTTTTATCCCCCCTTTTCCCGCTCCCCATTTTCTCTCACAGGTCTCTCTCCAGACTCCACCCACCTGGGCATTTTGGCACCCATACAATTTTCAAGTGGGTCACTACCCTGTATCATTATCACAGAATAAGCAGAGATAATCTTCTACTTCAGGGAGGGTTGTTTAAAACATACGTATGATTAATTTTGACACGAACCATATTAAGCTCTAATCAAGTGTCCTGGTGGGTTAGTCTACAGTGAGAAGATTCTCTGACCCTTTTGACAAGTATAAATAAAAAAGTTGCTTATTTAGACAGGTGATGTGAAGGCTTCCATTGAAGCCCATTTCCTTGTAGATAAGCATAATATTCAGAGCTACACAAATTAAGTGGGGCTGAAGAAAACATTTCCTTAATAAAGTATATATTCTCAGTATATTCAAGTTACTCATGTTTTATACATCATTGGGTCAAATTGTTTAAATTTCTAAATTTGAATTATCACAAACACTTGAACTTTAACAAATCTCCCTTTCTTCTGGATTCATAGTATGTAATTATGCATATGCTAAGGCAGAGAAATTCCATTATGATCAGAACATCACTGTTTTTATAAAATCTTCTCCCTAACAGAAAAGTAACCTTCTGGTTGTAATTATTTAACAGGAAACACCATCATATTATATATATATATATATATATATATATATATATATATATTATACATATAAATTACATATATTATATATTATATATTTTTCCTGTAAAATTATATATATAATTTTATTTACATGACTGTTGACCCTCTTGTGTATGCCCCCCAAAACCCACCCCTGCCCCATCTCTCTGACCCCTCTCTCATTAGAGTTTGTTGGACCATATTTAACCCACTGGCCTCTTCCTTATCTGAAGCAATGTCTTTCTCCTGGGTGAGGATCTGCATTCCTGGGGCACATTAGACCATGCTGTTTAGATTTCCAATATTAAATTTATGTCCTGTAGCCAGTCCGAGCTCCTTTGGATTCTGTCAGTGCCTCCTCCTTCTTTTTGGTTGCTTCCTCCATTTTGGTTTCAGTACCATTTTGCTACTTTTGTTGCCTTATATTTCTGGTCTCTGGTTTAGGGAGTATGTCTCCCAGTCCCTGTCAGTAGGGAAGTTCCTCAGTGGAGACAGTCATCAACCAATGGTTGATCCTGCTCCTCTCCTCTCTCAGTCTGTGGTTCTGCCTTGGGGACACATTTCTGTGGTCTTTCTCCCCCGGTGGTGAAGTTTACCACCTTGCTCTAGTGTAGGCATCTCTAAACTGGGATTTTTGCTCCCAGCCCTGGCAACAGTGCAGGTGTAACTGTGCTAATTCATCCGTATAACTGGTCACACAGTCCTTTGTCCATTGGTTCCCTCATACTCTTCTTGGGTGCTGCCCAGGAGATGGTATGTCCATGGTCTTTATTCGTTCCCTGACATCCTCTGTGTCTGGAACTGGTTCATTAATTTTCTCTTTGCTCCTGCTAAGGACTGACTGGAAAGTTGTTGTATCTGTTCAGTATGTTATTTTTTTCTAAGAAGCCAATACTCAAGAAGCATAGAATTTTGTTGAGATTCATATTTTGATTGTTAAACAGCATATTTGTCCTGCCATTTTCTTTTGTATGTTTAGGCCATATAAAATAATAAAAATATCAATGCAGACAAAAATCAAATAATATAAAATAATGCATCTTTATGATAATCTTTAAAGATTCTTTTACAGACATTCCAAGCCAGTTGATGTTTTGGCATCTTATTAGCTAGCAATAAGTTATAATTTAATATATTCTTGATATATTTCTGAGGGTTTTGAATGTGTAAAACCTGTAAATTCTATCAATAAAATAACTCCGTAATGATGTTAGCAATATTATCTATATGCCATAAACTGAGACATCTAAAGTTTACATAATTTGTTTAGTCACGCAACTAAAAACTCACGAGATTAACATTGATAATCTGGTAGTCTGATTGTCTGATTCTCTACTTTATGCTCCAATGCCATAGAAAAATTAAACTATTATAAAGAAGATATCCACATTTGAAAGAAAGGGTATTAATAAACTTTTAAATATGCATGTGTTCACATATAACATATGATAATGAAGGTATCAAAATGGCTACTACAATTCTAAAGGCAGATTTTTTGGTCTTTAAGAAGCTCAAGTTAAAACAGTAGATGTTGAAAATCGAAGTGAATTTAGAGGTCTTCTTTGTGTTGCTGAAACACAGATATTTTAGGGATTTTTCATTTTAGTCACCTATAGCGTGACATGTTAAAAACATCCTCTTACTAAAACATTTTTTTTAAAGATTTTAAGAAAAAAAAAACTAAAATACCTGGATTCACAGGTTGATATGAGAATTTTGATGAAAATATAAACATATTTATAATGCACATTTTCAGACATCTACAAGTTCTCAATTTGAATTTAGACTTTGAAGCACAATGTCCTTAATTTTGAGACATTTAATGTACTATGGAAAAGAGAGAAGAGTTGAAAGGGTGTATACTGGGAAATTGTGTAGATTCTTGCAATTAGTTTTTGACAGAAACTCAAGTTTCCTCTGGAGATGAAAGTCTTATGGTGGAAGAGCAACCAATGAACAGAAGATTGGTTTTTCAAACTACTTGTAAACTGATTTTTATTTTTATTTTTTTACTGACCTAAAATTTCTTTTTTCTTTTTTTACTGATATATATATTATATACACACACACAATATAATATATATATTTTATATTGTGTGTCCCCCAAATTTCTCCCACTGTCTGTCATTTGTGAACTAGCATCCTGATCACTTGAACTCATCCCTCCCCTTATTTTGCCCTCTCTCCTTCCCCCTTCCTTGCTGTTTGCTTTAGTTCTGTTGTCAGTTTATTAGTTTTAACCTATATTTGTACTTTTGTTTGTTTTCCCTATATCCCATTCATAAGTGAGACTGTGAGACTATCTTGTATTTAGCTTTTTCTTTCTAACTTGTTTCAGTCAGCATATAAACTGATTTTCAAAAGAGGAATTGTCTGTATTTGTCTTATATTCTTTTGCTCACTTGATCTGGTCTGTTACCCATACTTTATAAATTAATTAAAAATAAGTTGAAGACGTACCTGTTTTCAGCTCATGTTCTTTTGCTAGTCCATTCTCTCCAATCCTTTACATAGTCTATATTTCAGTTGCCTGCAGGGATTTTACATCCATATATTGCCTTACTTATAGGACAAGCAGCTTTAAGTCAGTTAATATTAGTGAGTTTAGGGTGTCTCATCTTCATTTTCTAGCTTCAAATTGTTTTCACTGTACAGAGAAGATACTAAATCCTTCACCCTGAGACCCTGTCTGTATGAACCAACAGGCAACAGTGAATCATTTCTATTCAATCTTTGTTAATTTAGGAAAGATAACACCTGTAATACAATTTTAGTAGAGATGCTTAAGTTCTTCATGCTTAATGTCAGTGGATAGACCCTGTAATACTTTAGAAATATTTGAATGTTCATCAATTCGTGCATTGTTGATGATAATTTTTAGTGGTTTATGATTTATCGAGTATAGTATTATGCTCAGAAGTTTGATGAAAATATATAATATCTTCCAATAAGAAGGGTTCAGGCTAATGGGAAATAAAGATAATTTTAGTTGGAGTTCATTTAGAGTGTGTATGTCAAACAAAGTCTAGGGAACTTATATGCACTATCTTGTTTAGAGTTCACAGCAATTTTAGAATTTAGGTATTATTATTATTATTATTACCCTTTTGCAAATGACAAAAACAAGCATAAAAGTGAAATAGAGATGAATAAGTATCAGCTATAATATTTACAAAGCTTTTCACCCAAGATAGTGGTCATCAAATCTTTGCCTCTCTGTGAATACACATATGTACTCCCATTTATTTCCTCAAGTGACAGAAGACATCTTTTCTTCCAACGCCTTGAATGTGCCTTAATTTTTGACTGCTGTGCCAGATTGTTGTCTAATCTCAAACCATGTAAAAATCAAAGTTTCTCTACTGGACAGCAGGACAAATTGCTGGAATTGACATATAGGGAAGAGGTCGATTTAGAGATTTGATAAGTTTAGCCCTCATACAATTCTCTTCTAGTCCAGTCATTAGTACTTTACACATTCCATAAAAATTTCAAACAAGAACCACTATACTGAGACAGTCAATTCACAGGTCTTTTTAATTCTTGAATTTTGTGGTGCTGTAGATAGATAACTGAGACTCATAGTTGCTAATATATTCTACTCTTGAGTGACCCAAACTGGCAATTTCAAAATAATTAAGCTATTAATACCATCATTAAAATTTATGCATAACTCTCCTATTAGATCATTTCATTATAAGCAATATTTTTATTTTAACAAATTAAAATACATATGTTCACCTATAAGTTATTTATATTCCCTAATATATTATTTGAATTACAAACCTATAGTAACAATAAAGATATTAAAAATAATACGTAGAAATACAGTTTCTAATACTCTAACCTAAATTCCAAAATATCTTCTTTGATATACATATACTGGATTAAAGATAATTATTCAATATTGCTAAGTAATAGAAAATAAAATATTATTAATCATAAGGAAAACAGCATGTAAAGAGAAAAGAGTGTAATTTTTTATTTTATATAAATAATTTATATATATATATATTTTACATCACTGTAATCCCTGGGGGTCACCTACAACCTCCCGTCCCTGGCCTTTCTAGCTGGTCCCCCCTCACCATTGTGTACTTTCGTTTGGTTGTCCATATATTAGTGAAACCATTTGGTTTCTCTTTTCTTCATTCTGACTTGTTTCTACTAGTATGATTTCTTCTAGGTACATCCATTTTACCAAAAAATCATCAAATCTGTCATTTTTAATTGATGAGTAATATTCCATTATGTATATATACTACATCTTTTTTTTTTTTTTTTTTTTCTGTTCATCTGTTTTGGCACATCTGGGTTGTTTCCATATTCTTGCAATTATAAATAGTGCTGCAATAAAAATCTGAACATAGGTTTCCTTTTGTACCCACATTCTCCTTTGGGTAGATTCCCAGAAGAGCTATTGCTGGGTCGAATGGGAGTTCCATTTTTATTGCCTTCCATAGTGGCTGGACCAGTTTGCATTCCTGCCTCCAGTGTAAGAGTGTTCCTTTCCACATCCCTGCCAGCACTTGTTGTTACCTGTTTTGTTTTTGTTTTTGTTTTTTTTGAAATACGCCATTTTTGCTGGTGTGAGGTGGTATCTAATTGTGGTTTTGATTTGCATTTCTGTGATTGGTAGTGAGGTTTAGCAGTTTTTCATGTGCCTCTTGGCTATTTGTATTTCCTCTTTGGAGAAGCATCTTTTTAGTTCCTCCCCCCCACACACATTTTTTGACTGGGTTTCTTGTTTTATCTTTGCTAAGTTTTGTGAGTTCCTTGTGGATCTTTGTTATCAATACTTTATCACTTTTGTGGAGAGCAAATATTTCCTCCCATCCAGTTTGGTTTCTTTATCTTTTTTTCTGTTGTCTCTTTTGCTGTACAGAAGCTTTTCAGTTTGATGTAGTCCCAACTTTTTATGTTTTCCTTCATTTTTTTGCTGGCTATAGATGTTTCAAGAAATGGATTTCTGAATTGTAGATCATGGATGGTTTTGCCCAAGTTTTTTCCTCTATGTATTTTATGGTTTCAGGTCTTACATCCAAGTCTTTTATTCATTTTGACTTGGTTTTTGTACATGGTGTTGGGGAGGTGTCTTGGTTCATTTTTTTATATGTCTTGATCCAGTTTTCCCAACACTATTTATTAAAGAGGATGTCTTTGTTCCATTGTAAATTTTTCACTCCTTTGTCAAAGATTAGATGACTATACATATGTCTGTGTGTGTGTGTGTGTGTGTGTGTGTGTGTATGTGTGTGGTTTTATTTCAGGGCACTCAATTCAGATCCATTGGTCAGATTGTTTGTTCTTGTACCAAGCTGTTTTGATTACTATTGCTTTGTAGTATAATTTGAAGTTTGGGATAATAATACCATCATTTTATCTTTTTTTATTCAGGATGTTTCTTTGCTATTCAGGGTATTTTGTTATTCCATAAGAATTTGAGTATTTTTGGTTCTATGTCTTTAAAAAATGTCATTAGAATTTTTATAGTGATTGCTTTGAATCTGTAGCTTGCTTTTGGAAGGATGGCTATTTTGAGGATGTTAATTCTTCTGATCCATGAGCATGAAATGTCTTTCCTTATATCTTCTTCTATCTCTTTCAACTGTGTTTTAAAGTTTTCTTTGTGTAGAAACTAAACCATTTCATTTACAATCTGGAACCAGGCAAGGATGCCCTCTCTTTCCACTACTTTTTAATATCATACTAGAAGTACTAGCTAGAGCAATAAGGCAAGAGAAAGACATGAAAGGGGTATAAATAGGCAAAGAATAATCAAAGCTATCATTACATGCAGATGATATGTTTTTTTTTTATAGAGAGCCCCAAAAAGTCTGCAGAAAAACTTCTCAAAATAATAAACCAGTTCAATAAGGTCACCATATACAAAATCAACACACAGAAGACAGTAGCTTTCCTTTATGCCAAAACCCAAGCTGAAAAAGAAGAAATTTTAAAAAGTATCCCATTTACCATCACACCAAAAATAAAATAAAATAAAATAAGATACCTGGGAATAAACCTAACAAAACATGTGAAAGATCTATACAAAAAGTGTAAATTTTTCTAAAGTGACAGAGGATTTTTTCAAAAAGTTATGTGATAACTATTTCCAAATTAAAGCAAAAGATAACATTAACTGATGTCCAAGAAATACAGACAATAGAGATGCATATTTATAAAATCATATCCCTTAGAATATTGTGCTATGCATCAGGTAACTAGGGCAAATTTGAACTCCCATGGAATCAATGCTTTGCAATCAAGAAAGGTGTTACTTCCTCATTAATAATAATTAAAAAAGCAAATATTCAGAAGTATAGCCAACAATATGACTGATAAATATTATAAGCAATACTCATAATCTTTATTTCTAAAAATATTATTTCAAATACTATAAAATAGATAAATATATAAGTAGTGCTGTATTTCAGATTGTAGCTTCATTTTTATAATGAATATACAAAATATAAAATACTTTATTATCAAACACTTGATCTCAAACTATTTGGCTGGTTAAAGTTTAATTAAAGGTTCAACTGTTTCTGTCATCACATCACGTAAAATTTAGAAAAGCACCGTGTAGATGATTTGATTTGTGTATGAGAAATTTAAAACTGATGATATATTCCAACTAAGTTGCTTTTTATTTTTTAATTTTAAGTAGCACTTTATGTCATCCAAATTTTTCCCTTGAGTCATTCATTTAGTTCTTCACTTGACAAATATAATCTCATACATCCTATGAATCAAGTATCTTCAAGGTACTTAGGGGATAAGGGTGATCAAAATATTTGTGTCCTCATACATTTAGCACTCTAGAAGAGAGGAGAAAAACAAGCATATGTTATATAAATATGTCATTACATATTGAATGTTACGATGTGATCATTGCTCTGGCACTAAGAAATTGTAGAGCAGGGTAAAATGTGTGCTGGAGGTACATGTGTTGTGTGATGGAGAGGTCAGGTTATACCTCATTGGAGGAAATAAGAAAGAAAACTATGATGATTCTCAGGCAAAGTTTTCCTGGTGAAAGATGCAATCAGTTAGAGATTGGCATAGAGCCTGATGTAATCAGGGATGAAGAAAGAGGAGAGGATTATGTATGGATGACAAGAGGCAAATACAGTAAAGACTTTGACATTCACCATGAGTGAAATGGGTAGCAATTGTGGGGTTTTCAGCAGAAATTTGTGCTTTAAAAACATTCTGTCATTGAAAATAAACTCTAAAGGTTAAGGAGAATATACAGAGGACTGTTGCAAACATTCCACAAAATAACATTTGTGACTAAAATTAGAAAGAATTCTGTCTCTTCTTCATGCCTCTATCTCCCTGAGAGAAGTATGCATATATTCTGTATATACATATATTATAAAAACTGAAAGAATAGAAGTAGAGTGAATAAATCTCCTGCTACCCAGCTCAATTATCACTTTATAGACAAATGTGTTTAAGTATAAATCTATCAACCTCCCAACTTCTTCCCTAATCCTGGGTTATTTTGAAGGAACACCAGAAGTAAAAATTACAGGTTTATTTGCTGGTTGGATGATTAGAAGACAAGATAATTATTTCTGGAGAAACTCCGGGTTTTTGGCCATTGCAACCATGATGAAAGAGTGGACATCAGTAAAATGGAAAATTCTATGAACAGAACAAGCCTGAGGGTTGAGGTCGTTAACAATTTGTGGCTATGTTGATTTTAATTGATTGTATAACATCTAAGTGTATCTATTCAGGCATGCTTATTACATACATCTAAATGTATGACACCATCAAAAGTCTTGTACATTTTTGTCAAATGGTATTTGAGAAACTGTTCCTTTTATTCTCTATCTTTTCTTCACTGTTCTCCTTAATTCTTAGGGGAAAAGAGGTTGGGAGATCATCTTACCAAGTATAAAGGAGTCCTGCTGAGTTAGTGGATAAGATAGAGTTTACATAGGAAATGATTGAATTTAAAGCAATAGATGGGTGGGCAGACCTTTCTACCTTCTTTTGGCTTCAAAGAAGTTTTAGGAACCTCTCTTGCAGGAACCCACAAGATCACCAAGGACAATGCAGAAGATTTTCTGAGCTAGAGAAATAGAATTAAAGGCTGCCCGTTTTTAATCACCTTTATGATTGACCTAATGTTTAAAAATAGGTTTAGTAATCTTACGATGACATGAAAACTTTAAAGAAAGACAATTGGCCTTAATTGACTGAAAACTGTATGGATAGCTGTTGATTATTTTATTGAAAAATAAATCAATTTAATAAACTGTTGGCAGTATTCAGTGAAATCTATTTCCAATTCCAGCTATGCTGTTCTCTGGTAGTATGATCTTAAATAAGATATTCACTTTAAGAAATATTTATCTTTTATTATTTTTTTTGATATTCACTTTTTAAACTTCCCTTTTTTTTAGTTCTATGATAGCAGTGAAAATACTAAACCATTGGGTTTACTGTAAGGAGTAAGTATGTCATAAATGTTAACCAATCACAAAGCACCTTGACTAATTTTTTGATGTATGTAAACTACTATTAGCGTATGAAACAATGGACTGTGCTTTATAACTTAGTTCCTCATCATTTCAAAGTGCAGGAAATGATAACTTTAAGTAGATGTGATTACAAAACACCATATTTCTTTGTTCAACTACATAGAGTATAATAACTTTAGACAGCACAGACATATTCAATCACAAACCAAGGAGACTCAAATGAGGATCATTCTTTTTGTGCATGCATAAGAACTTCTTTCACCTTTACAAAGCTTAAGAAAGAGAGAAAACTCTAGGGATTTTGGAAAAATGGCAAAAATTAGGGCTGATCACACACTGATCACAAACCTCTAAGCAAGAATGTGTGGGAATGGACTTATGCTCAAAGGATGCATTGAATGATCTAGTGATTGTGTAGCACTTTCAAAACTTCTGTTAAAATATATGAAGAATTTGAATGGAATTTCTATATTAGGTAACTGCAGCAAAATTAACATGACTAATTTTTTTTTTGCATAGTTGCATTTCAAAAATGTTATCAGTTCATTTTCTAGATAAATGAATAGATTTTTAATTTTTTGAAGGTTTCTGACTACTTTCATATAAAAACTATCCTGAAACTCCAGAAGTAATTTTTTTCATTTTTCAATTGTTGGATACTGCAGAAAGCACTTTTTTAAACACTGAGAATGTAGAGTGCACTTTAAATTCCATATGCTATATTGAAGATGAATTGTATGCCCGAAGTTAGTGTTACAGTGAAGTAGAGATCAAAATATATTTTCAGCAATGTTTGGAAAATGTGGTCTCAGTACTTGTTTCACCTCAACTCACAAGTAATATGGAGAGAAAGAAAGAAAAAGAGAGAGGGAAAACTATATATACACACACATACATATACATGAAAAGAATATTCAACTTATTCAGCTTAAAGGGTAGAGGTAAAGGAAAATTTGATCTGATAACTTCTGCAATGTATGTGTAACATCAACCTGCCATGTTAACCATTTGCTTTTTGTGTACAGAGTTCTATCTGCCCACTGAATTATATAATTTGTTCTTTCTAATATTTGTCTGTTCACAGTATTGACAGCCTGGCCAAAATGAATACAATATGAAAACCCCATGAGGAATCTGGCTCTAGAGTGACTGTATAAATATTAAAAGGTGGCTGGGACCCATGTGTGTGTAAGTTTATTGGTGGTGGGTAGAGACACTACATGTGTAACAGCAGACAATGATGCATAGTAGCAATGATGGTGAACACTAAAATCTTGCCTATATTTATTCATTCATTAGAATGAAAGTACATGAGCAAAATCATATCATGTAATAATAAGTGCGATGAACATACCACTAAAAATAAAAGGCAACAAGGAATGTGTGATGGGAATGTGTGATTTCAGCAGAGTGGTCAAAGAAGAATTTTCTGAAAAGGTACATCTTTTAAGATAAGATATGAATGGTGAGATGATACAAAGTTGAGAATAATTTGAAGTCAAGAAGTTCAAATGAGAGATATGGCAACTGCAAAGAATCTGTGTGGGAAATGAGGTTGGAGTGATGCAGAAAAGGCAGAAGCTTCTAATACATGGCAAGAATGAAGTGGTATGGTGAAAAGTTTTTATTTGTGTAGTGTGAGAGAAATTATTACATTAGCAGCTATCATCAGAATTGTTTGTAAAGGAAAGAAAAATCTACTTTAGCAAAATTTCTACCAATTATCTTAGAGTTTTGCTTTTCTGAGAAAAGTAGAGTGAGGAGTTGGAATATATTTTGTGGGAAGGCAAAGAATAAACAGTCAAATATTTCTGTTGAAGAAATGCACAAAAATTTGAAAGAACAGTATGGAAAGTCATTAAAAGAGTGGAAGAGAAAAGAAATAGAACTTTGGGTTTTGGAATAAAAACCCAGGGTTTTTTAAAAATTAAAATATCTAATTTTATTTTTTTTTCCATGTGACTGTTATATCTTTAATTCCAGTAAAGTTCCATTACACATAGCTGCCGAGATTCAATGTAATTTTGAAGGAATATGGCATGAGCAGAAGGAAAATAGCTGTAGAATCAAAACTAGATACCAAGAATTCCACAGAAATAAGTAATGAAAGTGAGGTTTAAAAACTATGTAAATAAACTTTGAGAATTCACCACAACTTCAGTTTCAGGCAATCTCTCAGATACCTTAAAAAACAGTGTGCTCTCTGCTACTACATGTTCTCTGCTGTTACATCTTCCTCCTCTCTCTTTGCCCTCACAAAATACCTCCTTTTGTCCTAAAAGTAATTGGAATTAAAATGTATAAAAGTCATTAGTACACACTTATTGGTGATGACCACCTTTGGTATAGTTTATTTGAGGCACTCTCACAAAGAAAGATGTTCCTTACTGAAAATTAGAAAAATGCACTTAAAGGAATAAACTTGGAGAAAGACACTAAAGCCCTATGAAATTATGTGAAAATCAAAATTACTGAAAACTCTCTTTGTTTACATATTGTATTCAGTTGACGACTGAGATAAAATCAGCTCCACGGTTATATACTACTGGTGCTGTGCATCAGCCTCTGGACAAGCAACAAAATATAGTTCAGACTTGGCTGGTATTTTTCATAAAAGCTGAACATATTGGTTCCTTGTTTTAAAATCATTTTGCTTGCTCTTAGGTGGCAGGAGCAGATAAAAACAAAACTGTCAACTCCACATGGTTTTGAAGGTGACATCTGCAAATGCAGGTTTCATTCTTTCATTGTCTGAGTCACTTTAATCATTCATATTTGCAGCTGTCTGAAAGGAAGCTCCATTCATATCCTTTTCCTGGGGCAGAGAAATGGAACTGGCTATTCATTTAGTCCATTTAGAGAAAACCCAAACCCTGTATTCTGAGATACTGAACCTATCTTTTCAGAGTTGCAGCTGTTTTCCAGCACCCATCCTTTTATCCTTCAGAGGAGGAAAAAGAAATGGTTCTATTTATTACTTCGAAAAATATGTATCTTGAACTTGCTGCAATTAGATTTCTAAAATTGAACGCATTGAACTTGTATCACTCTGGGGTTAAGAAATAATAAGGCATGTGCTTGATTACTGGAAAGGCTTGTTCTTGTCCATAGCTCATAATTTAAAAATTTATTCAAGAGTCATCACTGCTATTTTCATCAATTTCTGACCCCTTTGTTATTCCAGATACTCTAAGGTCAGCACAGTTATTGTGGAGAGAATTTACTGTGCTCACTAGGAACTAGCTATAATGTCAGGATTTCTCTGGTTTTAGAAAGGAACAAGTATAGACAGAACTGTCAACAAATGTACATAAAATAAACAGTATATATCAATATTATAAAGAGAATTTTTACTACATACCTAGTGCTGCAGATCAAAAAATTACCAAGAGTTCAGAGACATTGTAAAAGCATAATCTTATTTATGTATAGTCTATGTATGTATAGTAGGGGATCCAATGACAAACCATTTTTCATTCTTTAATTTTAAGAACTTCTTGTAACAAAGTATTGTATGTCATTTCCAGTGTCCTTAAAGTCCTCAGGACAAAATTGAAAGTAGTCAGAGAGGAAAAATATGACACTCAGGGTATACTAAAGAAGGTGGTTTTCTATTTACTAGGCAATCATGAATATTCTAATGTGATTTTGTATTTTATGATTCTCAACTTATTCATTCATATTAAATGTCCACTACTAAAAGATATCTGAGAAAGAGAGCAGATATTATGAAAAAAAAAAGCAATCATCATAAGAAAAAGCACCATTCCAGCATCATCAAAGATGAAAACAGATTATTAATTTTCACAGCATAACAGGTGGCTTACTAACTCTTCAACTATATAAATTTAGAGTAAGTAGATATTAGAAATTGCTAATTCATGCTTTTACTGAGTAATTACCAAATGCCATTTTAAGCAGTTGACTGAATAGTCTGAATTCAGTAAAGGTGCAAATGTGAAATGATTTTATTTTTTGCCAATTACTGCTTTTAGCCATGCACTGTCAAACCTGCCTTTCCAGGCCATTAATGATGTGTCAGGCAAATCTCTTAGCTTTCCAGTCTTTTTCAGTCCTGTCAACTTTACTCTGGTTGAAAATGTCAGTCTTACATCCAAGTTAGTGTTTGTCTCATCTCGTTTCTGGGCCTTGTCCAAACTTCAGCTTTAGGTACTTCTGTACTAAGCTGGTAAGAAAGATCTCCATGAAGATTTTCAGGACTCCCAGCAAGTGTGAACTTACATTGCTGTGCAAAACAATTGATGCCATCTTCCTTCCTAGACAACTGGACCCTAGAAATTAGAAGAAGTTTCTTTCCTTCTCTTATTTCATGAGAGGTAAAAAGTGACTTTATTCTTTCTCCCTTCCTTTTGTATTATTTTACTTTCTGGTGCTTTGAGATTTTTTCAATTGAAGATTTATATCTTCAATCAATTCTGTAGATGCTCTGGTTGACATCAACAGCTCCCTTTCTATAACAGGTATACGAATCTGGAGAGGGATATGTTTGAGGTATTTGGAATGTATTTTAGGGGTCTTTTCATTGTACAGATCCTTATACAAAGGCCAACTCAATCTCTTTGAATTCCTCTTTGAATTCTTTGAATGTAGAAATGCAGCTGCTCCTCTGAGGGTTTCATTTTCTCTAGCTCCATATTGTTGCCAATTTTCCTTTATCATTTTTGCATAAGGACAAAAATTAAATCAAGAGGACATTATAATGTCACATCTCTATTCAGTGAACAAGGCACCACCATCATGCAGTGAAAAATAATTTATAAGGAAGTAACTTTGGGTTCCCTTTAATTGACTTTGCATTCCTCCACTAGGCTAAAAACAAATGACTGAACATTTCCCCTGATCTCTTTTCTCCATGCACTTACACATTAGGGATTAATGAAGTCCTGAGATGATAATTGGGGTTGATATAGGCTCATAAGATTTAAATAACTTTCTCCCCAACTTTGAGTTCAAGCAGTCATTTCTAGAACATCAAAAAATATTACTATTTTCTTGGATCAAGGATTTAAGAAATTGTTATTGTTCCTGTAATTAATGAAGCAGATAAAATAAATAAGAATTTATTTGACCTTGTGGGATGTGGTATCAGAAATTTCAGCTGAAAGAATTGGTCTTCATTCAATAATCTTTTTTCTTAAATTATTGATTCAATATATACCCACTGTCATGGGAGTTTGTCCAAAGTAATTTTGCCAGTGTGAACAGAAATTTGGATATGTGGACTATGGAGACGGTGTGATGAGAAGTTTGGAATGGTTAAGTGGAGACAAACAACAAAGGCTTTTCTTTGTTTAAATGTGAAGAAACTCATAACTAATAAGTAATAAACCAAACATGGGGAATTTTATAAGTAGCAACATTCATAAGTAATAAATTAAAAATAGCAAAATTTGTCTTGCGTGAGACAAGCCTTTTTTTACAGCCTTTTTATTTCTACCACTCTTTTTTCCATTTATCAAGTATTTACCAAGTGCACTGAGATGCAGTATTTACCTTAGGTTATACATTTTCTTATCCTCATAGAATGGTTATAAAAGATACAGGTAATTATATGATAAGTTTTTACCATGCTAATGTGAAATTGTATTTCAACGTATTCTGCATTAAAAAATTGCTACAAAAAGGCAAGATGATTTTGAATATATGAGCAGAAACAGAGTCACAGTTGTGACTTAGAACAAGGGAAGGGTGATCATGCATATGTCCTAATATTTAGAATCTGAATATCAATTTGTGATGGAGACTAAGGGCAGAAAATGTGGGAAGGAGGCATCACAAGACCAGAAACCGGCTCACACAATGTCAGAAGCTGGAGGTAAGGGTAGGAGTGATTAGAAGAGTGGTTAAGCAAGCTCTATAGAAAAAGTAAACTATTCAGTGGTCCAGACAGGATACAGAGATTGAGGGCCATTGTAAAAGCATCACTGGGGTCATTCCAAACTGACCTAGACAAACCAAATTTGTTAAAAAAAAAAAAAAAGCCGTAGGCACCATTTGTAGATATAATTAATTTAACAAAAGTTAAAAAGCTAACAGCTGCATGTAGGAATGACTCCTCTTAAAGAGAAAATACATTAGTTCAGTGTCTACACTGGCAAGAAGCAGCAGCCCTCCTGCCTGCCTATGCCTGTGCAGGTGTTACTTCTCTTCTCACTAACCTTGTCCCTTTGCAGAACAGTAGCGACAACCCTCCCAAGTGCTCACATGTGATTCCGCAGGCCTTTTTCTTTTTCTTTTTTTTTTTTTTTTTAGCAAACCTGTCCTTTTTAGGGACAGCTTTTCTGCCCACTTATGTCTGTGCAAGCATCTTTGACTTCCCCTTTTATAATTAACATACCCTTTTGGGTATAGCTATATGTCCCTGCTTTGTGGGGAAAGTTGCCACTTACTGCTGAAAGAGAACTCTGATGAAACTTTCCTTAAAGATAGTCCCATGACTCCACTCTCTGAACCCAGCACCTCTCCAAAGCAACCTCAGTATGGAAGATGGGCAAGATGATGGTTGAGGTAATGGTAACTGGAAGGTTACTACAAAAACATGTTTCTTACACACTTACTCTACCCCAAGTTAGAGCCTTATAAACTTTGGTTGTAGAGATATCAAAGTAAATTAGATAACATTAAAGAACTTACATTCTATAATTCGAAATAAGGAGTGTGTACGTGTGTATTAAAAAGGAAATGGATGAGAATTTAAATGACTAGATATTACAGGCAACTGAGATGCATGGCTTACATGTTCTTGGTATAATTGTGAGCTAGAAGGTCAGTAGTTTGTAGTATTTTCTACTATTTCCAATAAACAAATGAATTACAGTTTTCCATCCATCATATGACATAGTGAGAAGTAATATAATATGATAAATTGTCATTAGCAATTCTGTATAGTATCCCAAATAAATTAATATAAATTAAAATACTTTAATTTGGGACTTAAATATTGCCTCGTTTTATTGCCACAAGCAAGCAAACCACTTAACCTCAACCTTGGTTTTCTCAAACTGAGAGCTACAATTATTTATCTACTTCATAAGAGTGTGAGGATTAATTAGTTAATGTTTATAAAGTGTTTTAAGGAGGAAAGGAGCTGAATAAGTCGTACTATTAATAGTACAGCCACTTAATTGATTTTAGTGTTTGAGAACAATGCAAGTCTAATTCGGCAGTTGCCAGACAGTCATGGTTGCTATACCTTTAGAATGAATTTACAATAGAAATTTGGTTTTGATTAGTGCCTTGTAAAATAACTACTACAATACTCATATAACATGTCAACAATTTTTTCCATATTGTAGGTAATAGGGATCTAGAATCAGGTAACTTAAGTCTAGAGAGCCTTCAACAAGCAAAGTTTGCATGGCAGATAAGAAACAATAAAAGATTTTGTAAAAGATAACTAGCACTGATTCAGCTCTAACCACATCACTGGCATTATTCTATATGCTTATGTGGACTGCCTATTCAATCCTTAGAACACATAGTGGGATACATAAACTTTATGTTCTAGTTTATATATGTGGGGCATATAACCAACAAATTTGAGTAAAGTTGACCTAAATTCCATAGTTGTTTGTTTATGTGGACAGGATTTTATCAAAATTTGACATATTTGTGATGATTGAGATTTATTTTATCCTAAGAATAAATATGGAAATTTATTATTTTAAATTTGTTCTATAGCATTTTTAATTATGATATATACTATGTCATATATGTATATATACACTCTATTTGTATATGTATGTATATAAACATAAATATATTACATGTCTATATATGAATACACATATAGTTAATAATATATGGATTATTCAAAACAGTAATGAACCGTACACAATGCAGAGGCATAAATTGCCTGTTAGTGAGATAATACTTTGCAATTATAATATTCTGTGAGCATAGGTATTCAAAAAATATTTTTTGTTGGTCACAGTCCCAAGTCCCCATAGAATGAATCATGAGGCAAACATCTATCTGATTATTCCTTCTATCTTCACATATGGAATTCATCTCTGTCATTGTAACTATCAGCAGGTTATGGAGGTTCACAAACATTGATCATAGAGGAATTAATCTATGGGACAGATTCAGATGGGGAGACTCCACCCTGGACACACTTTTAATGTGTGTTCTGTGACTCTCCTACCTACTGCCTTTAAGCTCTACTTTGGGCCTGTGTGTGAAATTTAAGAACTCAGTTTCCACTAACTCCAAGATAACTTCTAACTTATCACTCAAAGCCCTTCAGATCAGTGTTTTCATTCTATGATAGTTGTTCATTTTCTCTCTTTCATCCATAGTCTTGATCTCTTAATTTCCCAACTTGATAATTTCTGATTATTAAAAGTAATAAATGCATATTTTCAGAGTTGAACAAAGCCTGTCTGGAAAACTTGGCAACAATTCACAATCAATCCTCTGGAAGAGTCAACTTCAAGAGTCATTTGATCGACAAAGTTCAAGATCTCTTTTCCTACATCCAAAAGTACTTATCAGAAAGTTCCAAGAATCCTTACAAATCCATGCTTATGTGATAATAACCATTTCATAGGTGAAAGTAACGTATTTAATTTGCAACAGAATCATTTTAAGGCAATAGTTAATTCTCTTTTCCATCGCTTAGATCCTTGAAGTTTGCATGTGGCTACATTTCACTGCAGAAGCAAAGAAGATGTAGTCTGAATATATGTAACAGAGATTTTTTTTTTGTCACAAATTACAGGTGGGAGTTTTGATTTATTACAAGTATACAGATTATATTTGTGTAACATAAAATTAAATTAGATGATATCTATTCCCTTTAAATCATAAAATTCTATGAATAAAAAGTTTTCCTCTGGTTATAGGAATTTTAAGATGATATATGTTCCTAGATTACCTAATGGCATAGGATTGCTGTGATATATTTTATGCCATTCTTTACATGTATCATAAAACACTGATTCAATAGCTCTTCACTGGTCTAATCTCTGGTGTACAAATGGCAGATGAACTGGGTGCTGATCCTTATTCTGTTATTCACTTAGCTAAACTATATTAAAAACTTGGCATTTTTAGACAACCTTCCTAAAATTATATACATATATATACATACACATATATATACTTATTATAGTATAGAAAGTGGAAAAAACTTAGCATTTAGTATTTTAGAGGATGAAGTATAGAGACATTAGAGATGCACAGACTTGTAAAATTATAGTAATCACTTTATAATAAAACATCCTGCATCGGGAATGGATGGAAGAAATTTACTCCTCCTTTCACCCACAATTGCTATAGCCCTTAGGACTTGAAAAGAAGTATGGAAAACCTGATTTGAAACACTTTAAAATTTCACAGTTGAGGAGAACAATTCCTACAATTTTATGGCAACAATGAGTCACAATTCTCAACCAAGCCACATACCAGTATAGCCTTACATACCTTTTCCTTTGTAATTATTGTCTTTCTTTTCACATCACCATTGTCTTCATAAAACAGTTTGCATGATTTATATGCAGATTTGCCACATACCATAATAAGACATTGGAATTAGAAGATAACCTAATAGTACTTTAGCTTCATAAGTGCAAATTTTGAGGATGAAATTTCTACACATATACAAAGCTCTTGGCTATGTTTAGTCCCTGAAAGCAGAATTTGAGTCTAGTGATCTAGACCACACAAAGTAGCTACCTGGGAGCCCTGTCTGCCAGCAGGCAGATAGGCAGCCGCCTGCGGCCCAGATCCTGACTCTCAGAGCTGCCTTGCCAGCGGGGGACTTGGGTGAGTCCCCCAGGAGGGGGGGGGCGGGGTGAGGGACCAGGCCCCACCCTTAAGTAAGTGGCTGCTGACGGGCAGCCACTTATAGCCGGCTTGGGCAGTGCTGTGTAGCCCCCAGCCCCTAAGCCCCCAGCCCCTAGGCATGGAAGGGCAAGCGGTGGTCCGGCCAGCCCCGCCCCCTCGGAGTGAGGGCAAGGGGAGAGAGGAGGGTGGGGGGGCGGAGCAAAGGCCCCTTCCACTTCTCTCTAACTTTTCACTCCAGCTAAACTTCAGAGGACCCAGAATATGTGCAACACCAACCCCAGCATAGAACGGGTGAGGGACCAGGCAAAAGTCCAGCCCATAGGTCTGAGCTGGACACAGCAGATGGACAACCAAGTGAACCAGTGCATGCAAGACCAGAAAAACAACCGTAGAGACACGATGTCACCATGTGCACTTCGGCGCTCACCCAGCCAAGACCCGGGACTTCATTTTGGAGATATGTTCAAGGAGAGCAACACACCCTCACCTCATTACAGGAGAGGAGAGGATGACCAAAGAGGGGATAATGGCCCCCACATCAAAACTGCAAACTGAAACAGAGGAGATGATCTTCAAAGGCCACTCGCAAATGCCTGAACTCACAGAGAAACTTCTTGACCAATACTGGTGGGGGGCAAGACCCCCTAAGTCTGAGACCAGAGCCATAAGGAAAAACATCAAACTAATGGAGATGGGATTGGATTGGAGAGGACGGCCTGCAGCAAGAAAACATGGACAGATCACAAAGGAATATAACCTGGCCACCCAACGCAAACTTAAGACTGAAAATCTAACAGCAAGGTTCACCTGGACCTGGACCTAACAACACAGTCCCTCACCCAGAGTAAAGACACAAACATAGGAAAGAGACTAATGGACTTAGAAAACTCAATGACTGAAGATGAATTTTATTGATATTATAAAGTATGGCTTTTGTCTCAATTTGCCATTAATGAGTGTGCTCTATTGAATTGTCGATCATACTGCCTAATTGTGTCATTTGGCAACCAAATAGATATTTATAAGTGGGAAACAAATAAGTACCTCCATGTAGCACAAACCAACCCTTTGCACACTCTACATTAAAAAAAAAAAGTTTAAGTAAAATAACACACAGAAAATATAGGCCAGAATATCCAAAGACTATAATCTATCTTTCATCATTCTCCCTGCAAAATATTCCTAGTGATATAAGGAGTATAGTCTCACCTTGACAGTATATATATATATTACTAAAAAGCTAATAATAATAGACATGCCTCAATCAATGAATCAGACATGCATTTTAGAGAAAAATACATGCTTTTCCACTCACTTCCACAGATATAGTTATTTAAAATCCCAGCATCATACTTGATGGTTGATATTTCCATTTCTTGACTTTGGATTACTTTTTGTAACTCAATTATAAGTCTTTTGTATGCTCTATATGCAATCTTTTCTTTAGAATAATATAATTGTTTCATTCCATTTTTACTGCCCAACATTTATGGGGAATTTGTCATATTGACTGTTATTTCTCATGCCCATCTCAGTGAATGTCTGTCAGTGAACTGGAAAGTGTTTCTGACTATAGCTCACTGTCAAAAGAAAATTCTAGAAGGGGCACAAAAACACACTGGTAGTAGACTTTTGGCTGGAGTCACTTAGCTTTTTGTTCTATGAACAACTTCAAAACTATAGTTTCTTTCATGTATTTTCTTACTCAATGTATCTCAGCTTCAAATTTGCTCTTTCTTTTCCAAAAAAATTATATTGAGTCACCTTTCTTCTCTCTCTCTCTCTTTTTTTTTTTTTTGGTAAGTCTGTCTGAATTATGAAAAAAACTGAGAAAAAGCCTTCATCTTTGATTTTCTTAGTTCTGCTGTGAATATATCTGTATTTTTCTCTCTTCTACTCATCTTTTAAAAGTAGCTGTCATTTTTAATCATCTAATTATACCTGGGATAGTATTCAAAAGCTACATTGGTTGAAATAATTCAGCTCCAAGTGAGCTGCCAAATTTGAAAGAATACATGGATGGTAGGGTTATCTGCAGAGTATATTATCATTATGATTTATTGGCTGCTAACATAAGGTTAAAATGCACGAACTGAATACTGAAAGATGGTTTTTCTAGGGTTTACACAACTGTTATCAAGCAAGATGGCAAGGGGTTTGCTATTCGGTGTTTGTATTTTTATTTTTCCTTGCTTCTGTTGGATCTCAGACCTATACAATTTCTAATCATGGTCAATAGGATAGGAAAAGCAAAGGGAAAACTGTACCTTTTGCTATTGGTGCAGATTAAATATCAAGAATCAGAAATAAGGAAGTTTAAATAAATTATTTCATAGTTCCACAAATGAAGAATATTCTCAGTGGCCACAGTAGTACAAGTCATGAACAAACAATAAAATGTCACATACAGGAAAGGAGAAGAGAGAAAGGTAAGTTATTGTCTTAATCTAGTGGAAGACTAGACGGAAATAATCCAAAATGGAAACATTCTCAAATGAAAAACCCTATCTCATTAGTCAAATTAGATATCTAAATTGGGAAAGGATAAATTCTGTCATATTTTGGACTTGTTAAATGCCTGGAAATATTTTCAATGCAACATGATGTCAGTCATTTTTATCCTTAATTTTAAAATATCTGAGTAATGTACAGATGAAACTCACTTCTTTGCTTTCAGATTATTTTAGATTCATCTGATTAAAACTTTGGTCTTTTTTTTTTTTTTGGTACGTTTTTTAAGTAGACAGTTGAAAATATTTCAAATTCAACTAAATGACTGAGTGAATTCAGCTATTCTATTTTGAAAGGTTCTTGTCCAAGAGTATAATGGTCATCATAGATTCAACTATTTTTACTTCCCTTTTTTAAGAATATGTATGTGAAAATACATTGCAGAACATACATTTCAACATATGTTGCAAACTCAAATGAAGGGTATTATATAACATATTCTTGGATTAATAAAAAATAACCTGAAAAGTGATGTTGATGTTGCTGAGATGAAATACCTCATCTTTTAATAATTACCATTAAGTAAACTCACTGGGAGAGCATTTATTGATTTTATCCATAGGAATATATAAGAGATTTTTTTTAGATGACTTCGTTGAGAGTCTACTATATGCTAAAAGTATTCTTAATTTTTCAACATATATTAGCCCATTGTTTGTTTATTGAAACAAAGTTTATAGTCCCTCTTTGTTCTGTTCCTGTATTATGTTTTAAATTTTATTATGTTTAAAATTGCTTTTCATACTTTTAAATAGACTCTCTTGTACCATAAATTAAAATCTAGGTCTGAAGCCAAGACCCCAATATGGGCAGTGTTAAAATTTAGGGACTAATGCCATTAGCTGTGTCTGAAAAGCCCAGAGGTAAAAGAGGCCTAACTAAGAAGGGTACTTACACTTTGTTGCAAATCCCAGGTGGGGAAGAGGAAATGTATCACCAAGAGGGTGTGTAGAGGGTTGGAGCCTTTGTCTTTTAGGGAGAAGAAAGAAAAAGATAAAAGGAAATGAACAGAGACTAAAGGGAAGAGACTTTTGGGGAGTAGAGAGACATAAGAATGACCAGTAGGTAGCCCAAGTGACCAGGCTGGGTAGAAACCCCCTCGAAGAATGAGCTGGTGGTAGCAAGGACCTATAGTGGTTGATAGAAGAGTGGCTGGTGTAAGGTGTGGAGAGTATGGCACCACAACAAGGTGGTGAACTGGTATTTGGAGATGACCAGGGATTTGGAAAGTTGATTTGAGTATCAACAATTGTGGAAGAAATTTGAAGAGCCTCAGAAAAGCAGAGGAGCTTGAAACAGTAGAGAAGAAGCAAAGAGAAGACACTGAAGAAAGACTGGACTTGGTAGAATGCCTACTTCTTGGGTTTGGATAGGCAAAGGGGCACCATCTTGGACATGTGTTTGGGACTTTCGGACTAAATAGTGATTGAAGTAAGACAAGTGGCCACTTGTGGCTTTAAAGACTTTTTGGTTTCCCTGTTGAATTCCCTTGTTAATAAATCCTGTTGTAAAACTGCATGACTGGCAACTGCTATGCTCGGGTGGTACGGACCTGAGGGAACCTTGTGGCAGAAGCTGCATTTTAAGCGTGGGATGTTGGCTGGAGGCTTCTTCCCATTGTGACCTGATTTCAGGTCTAATTCTTGATCCACTTCTATTTTTCTTATATGGGTAGTATTCCAGAGTTATAGATGTTTGCTTTCTTTCTGTCTTAGTTTCTGTGATTTTTTAAAAAATAAATTAGTGGGAAATTTGGAGTGCCTCAGCAGGTACTGTTAACTAATATCATTTTTTACCATTGTGTTAGGATATTCATTTGGATTGACATGAACACATATGCAAGAGCTAGAAGACTGAAAACTAGTTGGGAAATGCCATGGATTATTATAATTAGCACAAATGGTATGTACTTTATATAGAATTTTTTATTTCAATATTTATTTTTATTTTTAAAGAAAAATTTACAGTTTAACAGTTAAGATTAAAATACCTTTTGTAGTGAAGCAGTCCCCTTCTATCATTGCCCCATCAACCCTTTACACCAACTGACCATACAGATACTTTTTGTTTTAAACACTCTGAACAAAGTTAAACAAAATATTTAACAAGAAAATAAAATGCATCTTTTTCTCTGCCTTCAGCACAAATATTTGTATGCTATAATCTCTGTTTTATAGCTGTCTTCTATACTTGAAAAAATTTCCACTTACATGTCAACATCTTATCCTTCATTGACTTTATTGAGACTTATTTAAGTTACAACCTTATTAATGTTAATTTAAAGCATCATTATTTTTCAATGATACACAATATTTTACTGAATAAGCTTTATATTTGGATACATAATTTTGTGCAAGCACTAGAATTTCTATAGTAAATATATTTCTAAAAATTAAATTTCTAAGACAAAGGCTTGTGGTTATAATTTTGACAAATATTGCTAAATGTTCCTTTATAGGATTTTTGGAAATTTAATATATGTAATATAACACTCATGTGTGCGCAACACACACACACTTGCCAATTTCCCCACTTTCTTGCCAGTAGAATTATGAAACTGCCATAATTAAGCAGTTCTTTGAACCCATATATATTTGGATTTTGCTTTTCACTTATTGGACATATTTTTCACATTGAAAAACTCTGAGTTTCCTCTATAAAGCAGTGTTTGCTCATATCTTTTGTCCATAATTTCTGCTGGAATCTTGACCATTTTCATATCTATTTGGGGAGAAACATATTAAGAAAATTCTTTTTCTATTCTGCTAATAATAGTTTTTTACTTAGTTGTTTGCCTTTAAATTTATCATAGTATTTGCCCTATAGTTAGGGTTCAAATTTTGTGTTATAATTTATCAATCTTTTATGCTCTTAGAATTTCTTTCATAATTAAAAAAAAACTTGATTTCATAGTGTTCTATTTTTTCTAGTTTTGTGTCATGTTATATATATATATATATGAAACTTGTCATATTACATATAAATTGTCATACTACAATATAAAATGTTGGGTCCATTTTCTGGGTATGGTGTTGTACCAATATCATTTATTGATCCCATCATTAGATTTTTTTCTGTCATTTGAAATGTTACTTTTTTATTGACTCAATATTTTCAACAAATAGCTATCAAGAGCCAACCATATGCCAAGGTTGCTCTAAGAACCAGTAATTCAGCAAGTTATAACACACACACACACACACACACACACACACACACACACACACACGCGCACACGCTCAAGCATAACTTTTTACCTTAGAGGGTTTATGTTCTAATGAAGGAGATAACAAACTAGAAAGTAACACTCCATATGAATTCTCACAACTGCTTGGGGAGAATAAGGCAATATAAGAAATTAGAGATTCTGAACGTGAAGTGTTGCTATCATTTAAATAGTATGGAATGCTTCATGGAAAATGTGACATTTGATTAGAAGGTATAAAAGGTCCGTGCACATGTAAACAGTCTAAATTTAGACCTTGCATAGTCCATTCACTTTAAAATGAGGAGTTGTATGACTGAAGCAGAAAAACCAAAATGAAAAGAGTAGGAAATAAGACATTTGTTTAGGCATGAAGTTATGGGAACTCTGCACAGAATTTGTAAAATGAGTGAGATGGAAAGTCTAGGATAGTGTCATGCAGAAAAGAGATTATCTGACTTACATTTTAGAAAGATTAAACAGGTTTTCTGGATGGCAAATAGAAGATAAGTGGCAAAGGCAAAGCAGACCAATAATTTAGGAAACTATTTCAATAATCTAGATAAGAAATGATTTGCAATAGGGTTGTAGTTAGTTCTAAATGCAATGGTAAGAAGTCATATGGAAGATTCCAGAACTGAACTTAAATTGGTATTACCTGTACTGCTTTCAAGGTTTCTTGTTATAAATACTTCCACTAAAATTTGACCATATGTCTATCGACTTGTTATAGAGGTTGTTATGAATTTCCAGGGAGTAAGATGTGCTATTTCTAACACCCTAAGTCACTAATCAGGTATTGAACCTCCGGTGTAGTTGTTAACAGTTTGCTTTGAATGTTCTGGGGTTATAGTTCAGATTGCTCCCAAAATGAACACTTGGCCTGTGAAATCTTAGACCATTTTCCAACAAGGTCCATTCATCTTTAGTTTGTTGTGTTTTCATGGCATTTAATTCAGTGTAAGCAGTTTTGTCTGCAGAAGCCATTATCAAGAAGTTGTCTTCATACATGATGATGGCATATCCATCAACTATTTTCATTTGTACTTAAGTTTGTCTACCTCATGTATGCACTATAACAAAAATAAATTGATTTTGTTTTCCTTTCACATTCATATGTAAAATGAAAATTCAAACCTTTGTACTAAGTTTCAGTAGTCATAGTAATTCAGTCACTGTTTAGATCTCATAAAAGACAGCAATAATACTGCTGTCTTATCAAAGCCTTTGTAAGGGTTTAGGCACCAATGACTTCCACTAACTGATCAGGAACATTACATTTGGAATGGCAGTGGGTAACATCTGCCTGAAGTACTTATCATTTGAGAAGACCAAATACATTTTTCTCCTATTCTGAACTAGTCTTCCTGGGCAAGAATTGCTGAACAGAATGCAAACCATTTGCAGATCATGTATTCAATTGACTTTTTTAAGTCAAAGAAAGACAGCATCTGATCAATTTGCTTATGCATGTGCTAGACAAAATTAAAGACAGATCTGAAGTTTCCTATACCCTAGTTTCCAAGCACCATCTCTTGTTTTTTCAAGCAATAATTTAAGTATATCTCTGGAAGGATTTTGAGGGTGTAATTAAGGTCCCATTTCAGTTTGAACTAAAGATAGAATGGTTATTGGGGTGGGCTTTACATAATCACATGATCCTTTCAAAACAGAAAATTTGTTCTCTGGTAGTAGAAAGGGAAGTCAGAGATTTGGAGCATGAGAGTAATCCTAAATGAAGACATGTTTTGCTTTCTTGAAGTTTGCAAGATTCCATCAGCAAGCGACTGAGCATGCCCTGTGAGTAATGAGAGCAGTCCTTGGTCTGAGGGCAAACAAGAGAACAGACATATCTGCCATATGCCTACAAAGAACTGATACTGTTAAATGGAATGGACTTGGAAGGAATCTCAGTACTACAGGTGAGAAAATAACCAGTATAAATATTGATTTCAATTTTGTGAAATGTTGACCACATGATACAATTAGGTGTTTCCTGATAACTTAGAGAACTTGAGAATTAAAAAAAAAAAAGTTTTGTTTCAAACTTCAATGTTTGCAGCAATTTTAATTCAGCAAATTTCCTTTATTATTCTAGTAATAATAATACTTAGCACCCTTACTAAGACAACATCTTTACTAAGACAATAAAATCAGGATGGCCAAAAAAAAAAAAAAAAAAAAATTCTAGCCCACACATACATATTCACATATCAAAAACTCCAAGTACTAATCATGTAAACTCTAGATTCAGCAAGTTCAAAAATGTGATATTCACTTATGATAGGAGTGCAGGGCCTGGTCCTAGACCTTGTACTTGTTTCTAAATTTCCATCTTCTTAATGTTCAAAGCACCAGTGGGATTTTTGGTTGGAGTCCATTATATAAAATACCATTTAGAGAGAGTAGCAACTACATCTTCTAATCCTCTTCATAATTTTATTAGTTATTCAATATATACTCAATTCCCTACTTTCTGTCTATCAGATGTATCCCATCTGGGGTTTTTCTTTTATGGCATGTCTTCATGCACTTTCAATAGTGTTTCTTTGGGTGTTTAGTCTTCCTTTCGTAGTCTTTATTGTTCCATCCTTTCTGGAGCCTGAAGCGTTTCCAACAACATATATCTCCATTACTTTGCTGCATTTGGGGCTATTGGACCAATGTGAATGTACAGTTTTATTCTGGGATCTAAGCCAGTGATGCTTCCGCAGCCACTAGAGGACACTGGACTGTTGGACATTGTGGTTATTAGAATATTGAACAAGAATGGACACCGCTCATGGTCCCTTGCAAGAAAAATTTTCAGCTTCTGGGGCAGTACAGTTAAATTCTATAACAGTAAACATATTGTCAAAGACTCACATTATTCACAAACAACTCTTATCCAAAGTTTTTGTCAGGAATAAACATAGAGACTAGGAGGGCACACAATGTTCCTGATCTCTTGTCATTCTACACTACAAGTTTCTGCATGTATCATGATCAACTTAACTACAGAGAGCATCTACACTAGCTAGCAGCAAGAATAAGCCACAAATTCAAACTGAGATTTGTATTATACTATAGGTGAGTTAAAGAGGAGCTAGGGCCACCATCCTCATCATCTAAGTAGTAAGAAATATGTGAAGAGAGTGCTGCATCCTGGGACATCATTAGAAAGAATGTAAACCCAGGCCCACAGCAACCCATGCAGAGGGCTCTGGTTGCTGTCTGCCTGTCAAGGACGATAATGTCTGACAAAGACAATGGTGCCTCTCTGCACTAGATTTATTTCAGCTGTGCCAACTTTCTGCTATACTATTCAAAAGTGGAGAAATAAGCCTCTGTTTCTGTTTCATGGCATAGATGTTCATTTGAAGCATTGTTCTTTACATTAGTGTCTGGATAGTCTGTATCTTGTGTTTGGTTTTACTCTTAAAATACAGATACTTAAGGGTTTCAGTAATTGCAATTACTACATTTTGTTTAAAATAGTGTGTGTGTCATGATTTGTACTTTGAAAGGTTCTCTTTGTTGTCTAAAAAATAAAATTTTTAGCAACTGCTACAATAAACATTTGAAAAGAAAGATCATTTGTTATTTCAATATCTAATAGATTTACATTAATTGATTCTTCAGCATAATCTTTTAAAATCTAGTTTTGTGAGGTAAAGCAACAATTATCTTACTTCACCTCCCAGCATTTCTCCCTTTTCTTCTCCATCTTCACTTGTTATGTCTTTATTATTAGGGCCTTACAACTCTATCACTTTGATGCTAATTGTATAACCTGATACATCTTTATCACTAACCGTTTTGCCTTTCTGTTCCTAATTTTAAGTATTATATCTGTGTTTGATTCTTCTTTATTAATCATCAATGAATGCATCAAGTTTTTCATGACAGAAAATGACTTGGCAGAAAAATTATGGTGAGGCTGGAAGAGTGATGATGGATTGAGATAGTGCCAGAATAGTGTTCCAGACATTACTGTAGTTGGCTCTTCTAAATTCAGAGTACCTTCTACTACGGTGCCAGAGAAGCAGACTGCCTCTGCCTCTTTCAAATGTGGTTTGTTTGTGTGGTCCTGAATTTATCGCCTCTGTTTCACTGAATCAACGTAAATCCAAAAAGACTTCTGAAACCAGTTGGTACTGTAACTCCCAAAAGTAGCCATGGAAAGATTTAGGTACACTTGATTTTTATGAGTGTCCCTCATCTTTACTAATTTGAACCCTATGATTAGGTTATTAATCATTACTTTTTGGATATTATACCATACCTTAGTTAACTTTAGCTTTTGTAATTAATACTAGATTAAAAGATGCCACTTAAGAATTTAAGTTTGAACTTTGTTTTGTCTACTTCAACTTTCTGTGTATTTAGTTTTTCTTTCCTCATTTTATTATAATAAATTGTTTAATACTTATTTATTATTATCATTTATTATACTATATAATTATAATTATATAATAATGCATTAATTACATTACCTTTATTAAAATATCTAGAATTATTATAATAATGTACTCTAAATCATTAAAATACTTTATTTGCATCTTCTATTAATGTGATCATATGATTTTTATCTTCTGTTGATGTGGTGGCAATATTGATTAATTTGTGTAGTGAACTATCCTTACAACCCTGAAAAAATTTCATTATTTGACCATGATATATGATACTTTAAATGTATTACTGAATTTTGGCTGTCTATATTTTTATTAATTTTTCAGATCTGTGTTCATTGAAGACATTGATCTTAATGAGGATGTACTTGTCTGCTCTGTTACCATAGTTATGTTGATTTCTTAAAATGTATTTCCAAGCATTCCCTCTTCCCCATTTTGGGGGAAGAATTTGAAAAGGAAACATACTAGTTCCCTGTTGAAGATTCGATATTCGATATTAGTAAACACCTGGAAGACTTTTGATTTCTATTTCAAGTCTTTGTTTGCAATTGGCCTACTCATGTTTTCTATTTCTTCCTGATTCAACTTTGAAAAGTTGTATGCATCTAAAAATTTGTTCATTTCTTCCAGATTTTCCCATTTGTTGTCATAAAGACATTCATAGCAGTCTTGTATGATCCACTATATTTCAGTGGTGTTTGTAGTATGTCACTTTGTTTTCTGATTCTGTTTCTTAAACTTTCTCCCTTTTTTCATAGTGAGTTAAAGATTTTGTTACTACTATTTTTTTAAAGAGCAAGTTTTTTTACTTCATTGTATTTTGGACTGTCTCATTGACATTTATTTCTTTTATTCATTCTCTAAATTTTATTACTTTCTTCCACTACTGACTTTATGTTTCATTTGTTTTTCTTTTTTCTGTTCCTGAAGGTTAATGTTAGATTATTCATTTGAGCACTCTAGTCATTCTTCACACTGTCTTAACTTTCTTGTTAGTACTGATTTTGCTGTGTCCAATAGGATCTGGCATATCATGTCTTTCAATTTCATTGTCTCCATATATTTTTTTTAAGTTTCTTCTTTTACACAACATTCATTTGGTAATGAATTGTTCTGCATGCACATAGAGGAACAATTTCTTTTGTGATTTTTTTCTAATTTAATAACATTGTGATCAGAGAAAATATTTGATGAGATTTCAATCTTAATGAATATATTGATACCTATTTTGTGGCCCAGATGTGGAATATCTTGGAAATTGTTCCATATACAATGAAGAATACCTCTATATCTATATCTATATATATATATATATAGATATATATATATATATAGGAGTGGTAGTGCCCAGGAAATATATATCTAGCAAGCCATATGATTTAATTTCTCACTTAATTTTGTTATTTCCTTGTTGATTTTCTATTTGGTTTATCTGTCCATATTTGTAAGTGATGAGTTTAAGTCCCCTAGCTCTATTGTATTGTGATCAATATATGTTTTTAGGTTTATTTTTTTCCCATTAATACTCAGTTTATTGCTCTCCTGTTGGGCTTTCACTTTAATAAACATGTAGCGAGCTCTAATTACAAGGGAAGAAAAATGAAGGTACATGACAAAACTCAACACGTTGGAAACACTTGTTCAAACAGTTTCTTCAAAAAGACTGTCCGCTGAACTTATTTTAATTTTGGTGCCGTTTAAAAAGTATAAAAAGCCTCAGCAACTAAATGAAGACCAGGTTTCATTATAAAAAAAAAAAAAAAAAAAAAAAAAAAAAAAAAAAAAAAAAAAAAAAAAAAAAAAAAAAAAAAAAAAAAAAAAAAAAAAAAAAAAAAAAAAAAAAAAAAAAAAAAAAAAAAAAAAAACAACAAGGAAAGACACCGGCACTGCATGTCTTCGCTGAATTTGTACATGGATTCTCAGGTTTAATTCTACTTGTATACATAGAATCTGGGTGTTAATCTACCACGTTGAGAGAGCACATTGTATGCACTTGCACAGTTTAACATCTAAGTAGACTATGTCTACCTCATAACGTGACTTTGAGAAATCATAAATTACAGTCCATTTAATAAATGATTACGAAGATGCATGCAATCGTCTTCAAAGCCACTGCCATCAACACTCAGTGATCGGCCCAGCCTCTTGCTCAGAACTTCCGTTCTGCCCTCCGTGTCTGGCTTCAGGTAAATCAAGTGACAGCCCAGAGGCAGTGCCTGGCACCAAATGATCTCTGTTGCCCTCCCCCCCCCCCCATTTCTCAGTGTGATCCCATCACCAACACCTGCTCAACCCCCTAGCTCAACCCACTAGAGACTTCCCTGTAGGCTCCTCAGCCACAGGAAATCACAGTGAAGCGCTTAGAAATGCAGGACATGTTGTGGAGCACGATGCCGAGGAGGAAGACCAGGACGCAGGCCACCAGGATCACGGTGCACACCCCCGACCAGGTGGAGCTTTTCCCCACGCCCCTCCGGTCCGGCTCCTCCTCTGCAGCCTCCTGGGGAGGCCCACCTTGCAGAGGCTGCTGATCGGTGGGAATGGTCACCACGGTGATGGGCTTCTTTCTGCTGGCTCCCAGGAAGCAGGCGACAACCCATGTCTCTGGACAGCAGAGCTCGCTCCTTGGAGATGGGCAGGGGCAGCATGTAGCACCTGTTGCTGGGAAGTTTGATGAAGACAGGGGTGTGTTCGGAGGCATGCGGGATGACAGAGAGGACGGGGGCAGCTTGGTGATGCCCCGGCACCAGGGGCACTCACATCCTTCTGGCTCGTCCTCATCTGCTGGAGGCACACCGAGCAGCAGGTGTGTTTGCAGTCCAGCAACTTGGGCCTTCACCGGGGGCTGTAATAGTTGAAACAGATCTGACATTCCAGCAAAGAATCTTGGGAGAGGGTCTCCATGGTGGACCAAGAGTTGAAAGGCCAGAACCACAGGGAGGGAGCTTGTTCTCAGAGTCCACCACGTCTCTGCCTTCCTTCTTTCAGTCCTTCCAAAGTCAGGAGGTGATCAGGAGCTTCCAGGCATCTAACACTTCATTGCGGCCTCCGCGCCGGCTGCGCCTACGCCGCCGGCCGCGGCCGCAGCATCGCGGGGTCCCGGCTGCGGGGCGGGCTGCCCGGTCCGGCGTCGGGGAGGCGCCCCGACCGGCCCCGCCGCGCTCGGCTCCCGGGTCCCGGCTCCGAGAGGGAGCTCCGCGCGCTCTTTTTAGGTTTAATAGTAGTTAGCTGTCATATATTTTGGTGATCCTTGGTTTGCTGCTTATGTATTAATGGGTAGTTTATCTTCCTAATGGATCGATTTATTAATCATTATATGATGACCATTCTTGTCTCTTATTACCATTGTCTTTTATCTGAAGGTTATTTTAAATGTAGAAGTGTGACTATAGCTGCCATTTTTTAGGATCCAATTTCCCAGCAATTTATCTTGAACCTATGTTTAACTTTGGAGCTCATAAAGGTCTTCTGGAGACAACAGAAAGTTGTATTCTGTTTCTGGATCTTGTTACCAGAAAGAAGTTACCTTCTTGGTGTCTTTTGATTGGAGTTTAACCCATTTATATTTTTAGTGATTATTGACATATGGGTATTTGTTATTGCCATTTTTACCTTTAATTTTTCTGGTAATATTCTTTTTATGATATTTTTATGCCATTAACTTTTTTTGTGGATTTACTTTGCTGTAATTTAGATAGGAGTGTTTCTTTCAACATTTCTTTTAAGAGAAGTCTAGTGTTTGATATTTTTTTTGTTTTGTTTTTAGTTTTTGCTTATTTGGGAATGCATAATTAAAATTTTCACAAAAAAAGTCAAAACAGCATAAAAATAAACATGTTCACCATTTTCACCTTAAGACTCCAGCACATTTAAATTATAAAGATTAAGTCATTTTTGAAAACGAATGTTGAATATCCTTATTTGGCTTTCTTTCCTATGCTTTCAGAAACAGTTATAATTTTCTTCACTGGTTGCATATTAATATGGTCATTTCAGGATGGGATTTGTTTTTGAAAAGGTCATTCTTTCAAATATAATATCCTTTATTTACTGATCTTATTATTTTCAACCAAATTCACATCATTTAAAGTTACCACCACCTAAAGAGATAAATGCTATTATCAGACTTCATTAAAATTAACAACTGTATACACAGAGATTAGTTTTTCACAAAACTATGATATGATTAAGCTAGAACTTAAAAACTGGCCCATCCAAAAGAAAACTCAGATCTTTCATTTACTCTGTATGTTATCTTTCAGAAAGTAAATTCTTACTTTAAGAGCAGTTCCAAAATGTTTTCAGATGGATAATATGAGATGATTGCAGGTTCTGAAGATGATTAATATAGAGAAGAAATGCTATTGCGTGCAAATATTTATAATATGCAAATGCTATTATATGCTAAAATATTGACAATAAATATTAAAAATGAAATTAATTTTTAAATTATAATAAGGTTTACCATTTCTAAGTTAAAAAATCAAGAGCTAAGGAAATAAGTAGCATCTGATAGGTTTGTGGGACTGTGGTGTAGATATTTATTTTTGGTTATTGACTATGAGAGTTTTATAACTATACTATAATATAAATACATATTTTATAATAAAAAATTTTCATCATTGAGGAATTTATCTGTTTACAAAGGCAGATGCAGTATTATGCAAAAGGTAACCTTTCTTTTGTTAAATGGTAGAAAAGACAGCAGTGACTTAGAAAAATCTATATTTTCATATAGCATGCTTGGTAAGTTTCATTTTTAAATCAGTAGAGGGAAAGAATATTTGATAGAAGCTAAGTGACAGCATTCTATTATACATAATGATTTTTCATAATCACAGAGCTCAGATAAATAATAAAATTTAGATAGGAAACCAGATAAAAATATGCTTATACTTTCTTAATACAGTTGTTCAGATACATCATTTTAATTTTATTGTTAGGATATTTAAAAGTTAGTATGTAAAATTTGATATAAACTATAGAAAAATAATTCTATTAATTCCTATCCTGATTGTAGTGTTCTTATTTGACCTATTTCATAGCTACCTATCTAAACTATACCATTTTGAAGATTCTAAGCACAAGATTTTGCTGTATTATTTTTATTCTAAAAGATATTAAAATAAGTTGCTATGTGGAATAACAGTTATCAGGAGACAATGGAAAGATACTTTTTACAGACACTTGTTTATGTTGTGGGAGGTAAATTTTGAATAAAAGAATAAAGTATTGACTATGTCAATAAAAATCATGTCACAATGGGCTCAAATCATATCTTTAGTCATGCAGAAAATAACTTTAATACCAACTCAGCTTTTGTTTACAGTGTTCAATTATCTGAGTTTTCCACTCTTATTATAGGTGGTAAAAGGCTAAAGATTTATATAATCTGAAGAGAAACCAGAGTATTCTTATCTTAATTTGAATTGCCTATATCTATAAAATAGATTACAGATTATAGTGATTTTATTTTTCTTCTTTTTCCATGTAAGTATTTTATATTTTGGTTAATATGGGATCATTTAAACTCTTTAAAGCATATAACACTACACAAACCTACATTGAAACATAAAATTAATTGTAAGGTAAGATTTTCTTAAATATCCATGAATGCTGTTTAAACAAATATAGCATGTTGGTCTACCAATGGGGCTGTAGTTTGCATTTCTACCTTTTGAACCGTGAACATTCATTGTTAGATATTAGTACCTTAATGTGAGAGAAACATTTCTATTTATTTCTTTTGAGTTTTTTTTTTTTTAATGAGTTACTAATGTCTGCAGTACCCACTGCTGATGTGAACATGGAAAATTTTTCAACTCATTTGGCTATTATTTCAATAGGTAAACAATGCCTGGTGAGAGTGATGGTTAAAAAGTAACAACAGAAGCAGAATAATAAGGAAAAACCAAATCCATAATGGGAACAGTGCTGATACTGGGAGATCCTGTCACTTCGAAAAATACAGTGATAGGAGGCTGTGGTGAAATTGGGGAGTTGTGAACCTCCGTAATAGTGGTGCTGCATTAGAATGGCAGCCTTGTGCCGTGGTGAAAGAGACTTAGATAAGGGAAGTTAAGCCTTCTACTGAGAGAAAAGTTGAAGATATTAGGAAAGACACTGACACAAAATATCTGGAGAGGAGAGAGAAGGGCTAGAGCAACAGGGAGAACAGAGAGAGCAGAGAATCCAGAGGGGTCAGCTTCCAGCTATGGGAACAGGCAGGATGCAGGCCCTAGCCCTGGCCTGGGCTGAGGAGGCTGGGGAAGCATATTGGAGAACCTGGTGACTCGTGTAAGTTGACTTGGAAATTTGGTACTTGAGAACTTTTTTTTTAAGTGAATTTATGAAGTTTGAAAATTGTCTGGAGACCTGAAGAGGCTTGCTGTGTTGCTGTTTTCATGTCTGAAGTGATTGCTGCTCCTGTGTCGAGTGAGTCCTGTTGGTTTCTGGGCCACGTTAGAGTTGGAGCTGAAAGAATGCTGAAGTGTGCCTTTTGGAGAAGAATTGATGACGCCATCCTGTTTCCTTTGTTGTATTTGTATCTCTTGCTTTTGAAGAAGGATCCACAACACCATCATCCAACAGTGCCATCTTGACTTCTTCTGGCTTAAAATGAGTGGAGCTGTGTCGTGTCTTTTAAGAAGGAGCAACAGCACCATCTTGGCTTCTTCATCTGGTTTGAAGATGTGTCGACCACCGTTTTGTGAACACACATGGCTGCTGCAGCCAGCCATGTGCTCTTTGGGCTAGAGACCGGACTGGTGGGTAAGATTACCAAAGGGGTTCCTTGTACCCTCCAATGATTTTTGTTTGTTTTGCCCTTTTAAATAAGTAAATCTGTTTTAGCCTCCTTTTAAAGTTTATGTGGTATGCTACTGCTTGAGCACAGACTGGGAAGAACCTGGTGTGTGGCTGACTTTCAAAGGTCAACTGCCCCTATTTGTAAGTTTGATCAGGCATCCTCTTTTGCCTGCTTTGTGACCTGATATCTACAATGCTTTAGTTATGTATTTATTGAGTGATAGCATACTAGAGAGGTAGCAAGATGAAAAACCAGTGAACAAACCTCCTTCTCATCATGTGTCCCCAGCATCAACTATATGGAACACATTCTTAGGGTGAACATTATAGCTCATGTTTCTTAGACTGGTAGAAGTTATTTATAAGGGGTAGGGGGTATGGAGAGCGAATCATTTCAGGCAAACTATAAGAAGTAAGACTGTACCAGAAGGGAGTCATCCTATAATCTACACTTATTTTATGACATTCTGATTTCTAATTCAATGGAATTTGTAAGCAAAGAGGAAAATAAATCTGGAATTGTTTCTAAGGGAGAGACGAATCTATCTCAGAAACAAAGAAACTAGTGATACCATTTGTTATTTCCCATGACACATTGACATTGAGCTATAATTTTCAAAATATATATTATATTGCATAAGAAAAATAAGCTTTTTTTGAGACTGATTTTTTGGAAGGATTTGGTCAACCTCAAGTAGCTAGCATATCTGTTGAAAGTCACTGAAAAATTCACAGCTTTTTTTTTTTTCTTCTCATGGAGAAAAAGAAAAATACAGTTTCAGGACAGCAAATCTGATTTACAAAATGATCCTCACATTGCACAATATATAGAAGACAATGACTTTTGACTAGATACACTTGAATGTGACTGTCAATATCTTTTTCTGAACATGGAGAAATACAAATTATTAAACGTTATATAAAGACTACTTTTCTTTCTGTGAAAACTAGAAAACTACCTTTTAGGAAAGATATATATCAATAAAATTTAACAGTGCTCTTATTTTATTTACCTTTCTAGCATCAATAAATTCATAGAGATTTATATTAATGAACATTGTAAATATTTATAAGATAAAAGGTAGTTTAAATCTATTTAGTTCAAATTCAAATCCTCTCAGTGAACAAAGGATAAACTTGGAGGAAATATATGGAATAATATTATTTCAACATGATTGAATCAGCATTTACAATTACTGTCTGAATATCAAAAGGCAAAACTAAACGTAAGACACACTTTTTCACATGACAGAAACCAGTCTGTTCTTGCACAAGCAAGACAAAAACGGTTTCCTTAGGAACGAGGCATCGTATGAGAACTCTCAAAACAGCTACCCTCCATTTGAGTTTCTTTCTGAGATTCTGACTGCAGAAGAGCTTGCAAGAAAATCAGCTATTGCCTCTTTCAAAGTTGACAGATAAACTCCAGCAGGTAGAAAAAGATGCCAACAGGTAATAGCATATGGCATCACTCAGGGATGCTTGCATATCAGAAATGATTTGTGTCAATCTGTTCACAAACCTAACAAGCTTTTAGGTACAATGGTATTAAAAAAGAGAAAAATAAGATAAGAAGAAAAGATCATTTGAGCTTTGTTTTCAGTGATACATGTAGGATGTGGGGGAGGGTTCTGATGCAAATGCTTTTTAGTACTTGTTTGAAAGGTTTTCACTAAAACAAAAGTGGGAAGACTCTGCATGGTGGCTGAGGACCATTTGGGGTGGCAGGAGTCTTTTGAGTAAAATAAAATCTAACTGTTGGGATAAATGGGGGATTTTATAGTGCCTTAACTGTAGGGAAGTAGTGGACATCCATCAAGCTAGGTTAATGGTGGGTGAATGGAAAATGGTTTAAGGTAATTTCCTAAATGGCGAACTATAGTAGGTATAGATTTGCATAAATTGCAAAATGCATTAAAAGGCTCTTTTTGGCCACACACATATTTTCTCATGACTTCTTTTGAATCTTTTAGAAAATTAGTAGCTGCAAAATTACCTCCATTCAGTGTGGACCCTGAGAACTACTTAGGAAGAGGAGTAGAATTAAATGGACTTCTGCATTTAAGCCAGATTGGGCAGTGCCTTTATTCATGTTTAATTTGCCTATTTGCCATAAGGTCAAAAACACAAAACCTTTGGGGGAAAATATCAAAAATGCCAGGAGAAAAGTAATATTTTATTGAAAAGTACAAGACAATGGATTAGAGATGCAGCATCTCATTTTATAAGTGAAATTAATTGATCTAAGAGAACTGAAGGGGCAGTGAGGAAAAGAGAAATTGATTGACATGCAGGCCCACTTGTATATATGCTGCTGGCATTAAGACCAACAATTCTTAAAATTAAAAAAAATAAGACCAGCAGATCAATAAAAGGGATTAGCATAAAAAGTAATATTATTTACTATCTGACATTTAGCTGGCTGTGAGATATAATGATCATCAGTTTTCAAAGTTAAATATTTTTAAATTAGTAGATATGAAAAATGAATAATATGTATTATATAGTGTGACATATTCTTTTATCTTTTTGTATATTCCTGTACATATACAAAATCAATAATGAATGTCTTCTATTTATATAACCAGTTAGACTAATAGTGTTTCTATTGATGAAGAAAATAAATGAAGACAATTAGGGCTTTATCAAATATGTACTACATTTGGGATTGCTTTTCTCCTTTTTTCATTAATACTTTTCTGAGTACCTAAAAATGACTTGTTAGAGTATGTTTTATTCAGAGTTTATTAATTAGCTAGATATATAGCATGATTCCACACATAGCTGACATAAATACTATCATGATTTTACATTAGTATCGTATTTCTTTACTATTCTTCCTATGGTAAGATATGTGATGTGTATGAAAGTACAGATAGCCTTCTGTGATTGAATTTAGTTCTTGTTACTGTCACTGCTACTAAATTCCCAAAGGCAGAGACATCTGTTCACTTTTCTTTTAATCCCTTATTTCGATAGTGCGTAGTATACAGGGCACTTTAATAAATGTCCAGTGATGAATGATTTGATTACTACAAGCATGGCATTCTGGTTCCAAAGCAGAATGTAAGCTTTTAAAGTTTAGTCACTGATGCTAGAAGAGCAGTGGTTAAGAACACGGGATTGGAGGTCAAACTTTCAGATTATCACTCAAAATTGATTTTTTGTGTTACAGGTATATTTTCCACTCAAATTTCCAATGTTTTATTGAGTACTGTGTTTTTAGTTTTCATTTTCTCATCTTTGTCTTAACAAAATCAAGAGTTTTAAGCATGTTTAAAATAATCTAGGGATTTAAGAATGCTAATCCCATCTATTAATATACTGATTATTTAAAACTGCAAGTACTTCAAAAATTACTTCAAAAATTAAAAACAAAAAAACAGTATATGTGTTGCTGAGCTATATCAAAGGTTAACAAATATGCTATATACCAGAATATTTACATAAATGTTTATTTATATATTAACTGTTGTATGCACATTATGTAGCCCTAGACAAAATAGTCGTAAAATTCCCTGCTTCACTGTTATGTTTGTATAATGGTGGGTGTTTAGAGATTTAATTCCATGCAGTGATCACATTTTCTCTTAGAATTCATGCTATCATTATATGACCCATATCTCTAAGTATACATCAATGTTTTATTTATTATCATTATGAGTCAGGAATTTTAGAAATACATGGTATGGAAGTTTGTCTGTTTGAGAAGATCATAGATAATGTTCTTCTTTCCTCCTCTCTTCCCTCAGTTACACTTGTTCTCAGCAAGCATTCATATTTCATACCATTGTTTTCATGGACATAATTATTAGACACAGCTACACAGGCTTTACAAAATGTTACCATTGTTCTATATAAAGACATCTAGACAGGAGTTTTTCATAACATTGGAACATCATAAAAGCCTCAAATAATGGTGTTATAGATGCTCAAAAAGAGACGGGGAAATGTAGCAGTGAAGAGTCATGTAGGAAAACATGTAGAAAGGACATAGAATGCTTGTAGAAGTACAAGCAATATTAGACACTGTTGAATAAAAGGAGAAATACTGTCTCATATATTTTCCTGAAAAATGAGAAAAACTATACAAAATTACTTTTAGCATATATATGCAGAACAACAGGAAAGAATTATTGGAAAATATAAGTATGCTTGGAAGATGGTGATTTCTTATTTCATGTTATCAAGTAATAAGAGTCCTACCTCATAGACTTGTCTAAATTCACAGACCTATGAATTCTTCATAATTAATTTCTTTACATTTATTATTAGAATTTAAATAAATCTCAGTTTTGGGGTTGCCTACACTTTTAGTGTATTAGTGGAAGGAAAAGAAATAATGAGATTAACAGAATTATCACCATGACCTAGGTAGCCAAGATAGCTTTGAATAGGTTCTGTCTCTTCATTAATGTGTCAATTAATTCTTCCTTTTGACAGTGGTCAGATTCTAAGTAATCCAGTTTGTAACCATCCTCTTTAAAAGGGTTTGTTGAACTTCATAGAGTACTAGACTTTTTTCTTTAAGTAGTTTATTAATACATGTAATTGAATGAGCTGTTTCTTTAACTGCTTTGAAACCCAAGTTATAAAGAGACCACAGCTCCCTATTACCCTATTGATATACTCCAGTCCAATTTTCTAGTTTAATCTTTGGTCTTTTTACTCTTAGTGGATGACTGCCATTATAGATAGGTTTGTTAAGAAGACTCATTTGATTTGATTTTATAGAAAAAATTACTTACCTGTCTCTTTGTTTTGTTGTTTGATATTTATTTACAAGTATAGTTTTGCTGTACCTACAACTTCTTCAACCATATTTTAAATGTATAGGATTTAGTTTTTAATATTATATCTTAACATTTAAAAAAAAGAAGCATGTGTTTGCATGCTTATTTAAAATTTCTGACTTTGCCTTAAACTTTCATTTTCCATCATGTTTATTCTAGGAAGACTGATCATTTGTGTCACTTTTGTATTCTGCTTAATATCTTATAAAGTTCCTCCATATATTTTCTGTTTTGAATCTTATCTTAATCCACTGTGGTGCATAGGTTTCCATCATTCCCATTACAGGTGAAAAAAGCAAATTTAAATGTTACCTGCACCTTACAAAAATGTAATCCAGACAATGAAAGAGCTGGAGTTTTCTATCTTTCTTTCATTTTTATGTCTTATTCTTTTTTTAAACACCTTGTTCTAAAAAACAAAAGAGATGACACATGTCCTTAAAATTTTTAAGAAAAGTGGTATCTTTTTTTGTTATGTATGATGTATCATTGTTGAAGCTCATCCTTTGATTTTTATGGAATTTATTTTTATTAAAGTATGGTAATAGTCATTGTGGTTGACAAAGATTATAAATCAAATAGCAATAAAGTAGAAAATCATCTCAAATTTCAAATAATAAAGTTCAACAATAAATTGGAAAGATTGTAGGAAGAGCTATGCTCATGAATACCTTACCTCTGTGAATACTTTGTTCGGTGACTAGAAAAGAGAATTGAAAAATCTGGTTAGCTTTTTGATATGTGTAATGTTGAGTATTTGATGATTCGGTTCTCACTATGATAATGATAGAAAAGTGTGTGCCCCACTGATATGCTATTCCTTTGAGGATGCTGGTGGTTATTTTCATATTGCTAGTGATGGACAACAAACTTAAAGATTAAATTGTTTGCACTTAGAGAAATAGCTACAAAAGTATGAAGGACAGTTGGAGAAACTTTGGAAATAGAATCAGCCTCGGGATATTTTACAACAGTAGATTTGAGGTGCAGATGGCTTATATGCTATATTTATTAATTATTTACTTGGAAATAAAAGTATATATGAAATTGGTTAATTTTTCCTAATGCACTAAGTTGAGTAACTACTTTAAATGAGAAAGTAGGGATGGTATATTAGACAGTATGCTCCTAGGAAATATTACATGAACTTAAAATATTGTGTGTGGTGAAAAAATATTCACAACTTAGTATGTAGACATTTTTAACCTTGTGTTAGTTCAACCAGTTTTTGTGGGGGTTAGAGTCAAATAGGTGTTTAAAGTGTGACGATAATGGAAAATAAAAGAGTTCCTGGTGAGAAATTCACAATCTAGATGACAGCTGCCATTAGCTCTAAGTCTCACTTCTTCACTTGTGATTATTTCAACTGAGAAAAGTCAGGTAGAATAGGTGTTCCAAGTTAGGAAAAAATACAAAATGTTAAAAAACAGTTGTGAACCAAATATAAACCACTTGTAAATATCATATTTATTTGATGATAGTAAGCATCCTTAGTAGCAATAGTGTGTTCAAAACTACAAAACCACAAATAGGCAAAGAGGAACTGAAGCTATCATTATATGCTGATGACATGATTCTCTATTTAGAAAACCCAAAAAAATCCACAGAAAGATTACTTGAATTAATAGACCAGTTCAGTAAGGTAGCTGGATACAAAATCAACACACAGAAATCAGTGGCTTTCCTATATGCGAAAAGTCAAGCAGAGGAAGAAGAAATCAGA